>CM076569.1:321788758-322037903 GCA_034641835.2 Pinus albicaulis | reverse complement strand
GAGCAAACAAGGAAGAGCAGGACCAAGAAGCTACAACAATATTATTTGCAAGTATCGATTTGCATGTGTGATTTCCTTGCTATATTTGGCATGCATGGTATTTCATGTGGTTCTTTGATGTCATGGCATGGGTTTTTCCAGGTGTGACACTGTTTTTAGCCTCACCTTGCCATTTCCGGATAACCATGGTGTGATGGGGTTCTCATGTTTTGGTTGAGCTAGACTACTGGATGGATTCAAAGCTGAGTGAGGTGGTTATCTCAATGGAAAACGCGCATGGCATAGTAACCCCTGAATCGGACTGTGGGTTGTGGTAAAGTCAGACTTTGTGTTGCCCGATGGGCCTAGGAATCCTCGACCGGTTAATGGCATGACATACGATAAATCCTAGAGGTGGGTGCTTTCCATTAGTCCTAGGCATCCTGAGTTGGTATTGCGGTAAATCCTGGGGAATGGGTCTTGATTTAGGGCCTAGTGATCTGGTGTGGATTACGGTAAAACTTGAGATACTAGGAGACATGAAAATTCCTCGTATTGTAGGCAGGGAAATTTTGGTGGTACCCAAGCTTGTGTTGGGCCTAGTGATAGGGTGGATATCATGGTAAAGCCTGTTATTACATGTTTATTGTTTAGGCCTAGTGATGTGGGATGCATTACGGTAAATCATGGTTTCTAATGATGAGGGTGAGGTTGTTTAGCCTCAGGATGCCCTAGTTGGTTCTTTGGTTTGAGTCCCACGTCCATGCTTGGAATATGGCATGGGGGTGATTGGTTGAAGAGAGATTTGGCTCAACCAATCTATGGTTGGGTGGAACGTGGTAGTCCCATCCCGAGTTGGCTTTTGCATTCATCAATAAGAGGTTCTCTCCTTGACATCTTATGTGTAATTGTATTGGTTTATGTGTGGATTATATGGTTGATGTATCCTTGATATTTCTATTGTTATTATGTTGGTTATAAGCATGTATTATGACAACGATGATGGATGGCTCTTCCCATGTTTTTACTTGTAAATGAATGAACAATGTATCTATGGCCTAATAGATGATAATGCGACTAATGATGTAAGGAAACAATGCTTCTTAGCGATTCTCAGATAAGTATGAGACCCCTATGCTCAGATATGTTGTTTACACCTGTAGCTTTCATATTTATGACATGTTTGATGAAATTCCTGTCATGGCTAATAAGGGTCCAATTTAGCCCTTATTGATCTTTTTGCAAACATATCATTGTTTTGAAATTATAATTCATTTATGAACTTTTCATTAAGTTTTGGGCTCTGGGCCTGAAAAAGTGGGTCAAATCCCAGGGACGTTGGCACAACACTGGGGAAAATAGTCCCTAGACATAGGCATGCAAGCCTGTGGGAGCGTCCAGAGCCTCCCAGACGCACCCATGTCCATACTGTGGGAGTGTCCAGAGGTTTAATGACCTAAAACCTCAGTGGGACCCAGGGGCAGGACACCTGAGTGGTTGGGATGAATCCTGGGAGTGTTGTTGCTGATGTAGATGGTATGTTTGATGTGTTTCCATCGATTTCATTTCCTTAAGGTCACCTAGGAGGTCGAATCATATCATAGTAGCCTCTTGTCGCATGTTTACCCCGGTTGGTTGGTTACTTGGGTAGATGTGGGAGGAGGGTGTTATAGAGTGAGATCAGAGCATGGTTCACCCCTTGGACTAGATGGGCGGTGTGTGTTGGTCATGCATTCAAGTCTGTTTCATATGTGTTAATCATCCTTGTGGTCTATATGCTTGTTGTGTATGCATGGTGTCGGTCATGGTTGTAATGATGTTGCCATGTGAAAGAGGATGTTGTTTTTGTAAAGGGTGCCCTCATGAGTGTATGATTGGTTATGCGTTGCTATGTTTGTTAGTACTTACATGTGGTCAAATGTGTATTGGTATGGTTGTTTTTGTCATGCATGAGGTCATTGTATGTGTAGTAGATATGGTCATGCATTGATGATTGGAGTCTAGCTAGAATGATGTTTATGTGTTAGTACATTTAATTGTTACATGTATATATGCTATTATGACTACGATTATACATGTATTACCCTGATTTGGATGATCTTGCATATGAGATATCCTCCCCAAATATGAGATATCCTCCCCGAGTTATGTTAAGGTACATTGGATTTTTTTGATTTGGTTTAGCTGACATAGTACGCCTTACAGGAAAGAGATCAAAATTACTAGCAAGATGGTAGACTACATAGATTCTCCCTATGAAATAGATCAACAACGTGGTGTTGGGCACTCTTCTGATTTAGCAGACACATTGAGAATCTTGAAGGAAGAAATAAGTAGTTGTAAGGCATACAATGACAAAATTATATAGGCACAAGAGAAACACGTAGAGGTGAATGCAATACTCCTTCAGAGTTTGTCAGAATTGCAATGACAAGGGCCACTTTGGATCAGCCATGGACATGAGGAAAAAAGTAATGGGGCATATAGAAGTAGGTCGCATGGTGGTTATAGGTCGTACAAAGATGACATGATTAGAGATGGCATGCTTTTGGACACTCAAGATAGGAGAGGTGATGGACATAAGTACTACTCTAGTTATGGTTTAGATAGAAACTATGATCATCGTCATTATCATCTTGACAGGAGGAGTGATAAGGGATACCTACCAGATGAGTTCAAGAAAGAAAATCCACCTACTTTAGATGGAGATTTGAAGAAGGCAGAAGATGCAGATTCTTGGATACTTAGGATGAAGAAGTTCTTTGGGTTGCACGATTACACAGATAATATGAAATCCAAAGTAGCTATCTTCAACTTGAGAGGTAAGGCGAATATCTGGTGGGAAGATGTGAAGCGAGTCAAAGACATCAGAATAGAGGACTTGAGTTGGCATGAGTTCAAGAGATTTTTCAGGAAGAAGTAATTGTCATAAAGGTACTACGACAATAAGGCCAAAGAATTATACGAGCTAAAGATGGGATAAATGACAGATGAGGAGTATACAACTAAGTTCCTAGAGCTATTGAGGTATGTACCATATCTCAAGGATGAGAAGTCTAAAGTTTAGCGATTTGTTAGTGGTTTACCATTAGAATTTAGAGATCGAATTGAGTATGATGAGCCTCGGTCACTTGAGGAAGTTATTGGGAATTTGAAGCATTGCTATGAACAGTCAAAGTGTAAGAATGAATCTCAGCAAGGATGGAGATGGAAAGATATAGATAAAGGTAAGGGTAAATGGCAACCAAAAAGAACAAGGCCTTAGAATGTAGAAGCGAAAGAAAATGTGGCACCACAAAAGAAGTTCAATGCAACTAGACAGGGACATGGATCACAACATCAATATAAAGTTGATGGTAATGGATGATTGTAGTGCTGGAAATACAGTAAGGAATACCTTAAGAGAGGTTTTCCACAAAATCAAGGTGGTAGAATTCATATATATAGTGCACAGAAGGCACAAACTATTGGGGATGTTGGTTAGAGCATTCCTTATATCTATGCAGCACTAGATAATAGGAAGGCAGACCATCATGCATCTATCATTGAGATGGATGGTAAGCTTTGTGATCAAGTTCTTCTATTTTGATTGACCCTGGATCTAATTTTAGTTATGTTAGTACTAACTTGGTGGATAAGTGTGGTTTAAATAAATGCATGCATGCAGAATCTTAGTTAGTGAAGTTGGCTATAGGTACAAAGAAAAGAGTTCATCATTGGGTAAGAGCTTTAGCATTTTAGTTGAATGACATGTCTATAGCAACGCACTTGAACCTATTTACATTGGGATCGTATAGTATGCTATTAGGTATGAAATAGTTATACCTTCACAGGACCAAGGTGGATTCTTACGACAAATCCATTGAGTGCTTAGGTGACAATGAGGAACCAAGAGCCTTACAGGGTAAGAAGAAAACAACATCAGTTAGGATGGTGACAGTTATGCAGGCCAGGCGTACTTGTAGGAAAGGGTGTGTGTTATTTGCAGTACACATTTCTAGTGACAAAGGTAAGGAAGTTGAGGATGAAGATGTTTTGAGGATGTTTTTAGGTACCCAGTTCCACAACAATTTCAGGATTTATTTCCCACATATATTTTAGAGTTTCCACCTCTCAGGGAAGTAGACTTTTCTATTGAGTTGGTACCAGGGGCAGGTCTACCATCAAAAGCACCTTACAGGACGAGCACACTTGAGTTGGTAGAGTTGAATATGTTGTTGAAGGAAATGTTGGACAAAGGATACATTAGTCCAAGTGTATCGCCATGGGGCACACCAATATTGTTTGTAAAGAAAAAATATGGTATTCTCAGATGGTGCATTGACTATAGGCAGTTGAACAAAGTGACCATCAAGAACATGTATCTATTGTCGAGGATTGATGATTTGTTTGATCAGCTAAAGGGAGCAACAATGTTCTCTAAGGTCGACTTGAGATCATGATATCATCAAGTACACATCAAAGAAGAGGACATCTACAAGACAACTTTTTGGGCCATGTATGGGAATTATGATTTTGTTGTAGTTCCATTCGGGTTGAATAATGCTCCAACTACCTTTATGTGTTTGATGAATAGCGTGTTGGGTCATTATTTAGACAAGTTTGTTATTATGTTCATCGATGATATATTGGTATATTCTAAAAATGAGGAAGAGCATGCTAAGCATTTGGCATAAGTGTTGAGATTTTTGAGAAATAATCAGTTGTATGCTAAGCTCAACAAGTGCAATTTATTTCAGACTAGTACATTACTTGGGACATGTAGTCTCCAAGGATGGCATAGCACTGGATCTAGAAAAGGTAAGAGCTACCATGGAGTGGGCAACTCTTAAGAATGTAGATGAGGTGAGATCATTCATGGGATTTGTAGGTTATTACAAGAGGTTCATTAGGAAATTCTCACAAATTTCTTATCCTATTACATCATTGCAGAGGAAAGGTAAGAATTTTGAATGGACAAAGGAGTGTGAGGTCAGTTTTGAGTAGCTTAATCAGTTATTGATGCTTTCTCTAGCGTTAAATATCGCAGATCTAGACAAATATTTCATGTTATGCACAGATGATTGCAAGAGAGGACTTGATGGAGTCCTTATGCAGGATGGACAGGTGGTATGTTATGAGTCACAAAAGCTGAATGAGCATGAGTAGAAATATCCAATGCATGATCTTGAGCTAGAAGCAATCATCCATGCATTGAATATGTGGAGACACTATCTTCTTGGTAGGAGGTTTGTACTGATGAATGATAACAATGGGTGGAGATACTTGTTTGAGCAACCAAATTTGAATGCCAGGCAAGCTAGATGGTTGGCCACGATCAGTGAGTTTGTATTTGAGATCATGTACATCAAAGGAAAATAGAACATGGTAGACGATGCTCTTAGCAGACGAATACATGTAAATCTCATAGCAGTTCCTATTGGAAATATTTACAGGATAGGATCTTGCAGGCAGGTTAGCGTGATGACAAGTATATGGAGATTGTGAATAGGTTGCATCAAGGTACAGGCACACGTACGAGTGTATACGATGTGGACTATCATATCACAACACATGGATTGGTCAGGTTTAGAGACATGATATATGTGCCAGATAGTAGTGAGATCAAGAAGGTGACATTCAGGGAGTTTCATGCGAAACCATATTCTGGTCACCCAGGCTATTTGAAGACATTGACTGCAGTGAAGAAGTTCTATTATTAGTCGAACCTGGAGAAGGATGTGGTGGTGTTTGTTGCTAGATGTTTGGATTGTTAGCAGGTAAAGGCAGAGTGTAGGAATCCAGGTGGACTACTACATCCGATTGCAAGTCTAGAGTGGAAACATGAGGTTATTTCCATGGATTTCATCACAGGTTTTCCCATGACATATATACAACATGATTCCATCATGGTTGTGGTGGACATGTTGACTAAGGTAACACGCTTCATTCCGGTGAAGACTACGTATTCAGCTAGTGATGTGGCATAGGTGTTCATCAGAGATGTGGTCAGATTGAATGGTCTTCCAAAGAAGATTGTGTCATATATGGATGGAAAACTCACTTCCAATTTTTGGAAGGAGTTATTTGCAGGATTAGGTACAGAGTTGGATTTCAGTACAACTTATCATCCACAGACAGATGGATAGACTAAGAGGGTCAATAGGATCTTGGAGGAAATGTTGAGGATGTATGTGATGCATTGGTAGCGGAAGTGGGAAGAGTATCTTCCACTGGTAGAGTTTTCTCACAACAACGGGTATCGCGAATCCTTGAATATGAGTTTGTTTGAGGCATTGTATGGGCAGATTTGTAATACCCCCATCAGTTGGAGTGATTCGGTGAACAGGTATTGATTGGACCGAACATGTTGGCAGAGATGGAGCAAGAAATGTAGGTTATCAAGAAGAATCTGAAAGTAACATAGGACCGAAAAAAGATCTATGCAGATTGAAACAGGTTCTTCAAGAAGTTTTAGGTTGGGGAACATGTGTATTTGCACATCAAGCCCAAGAAGAGTTCCTTGCAGATTGGGTCACGTTCAAAGATCGCACCACGATTTCATGGAACTTTCATGATTTTTGAAAGGATTGAACCACTAGCCTATCGAATTGTACTACCTCTCATAGTGACAGTTCATGATGTTTTTCATATATCATTTCTTAGGAAGTATGTTAAAGAAGTTGATCATGTGATTGTTTGGTATATATTCCAAGTGGAGGCAGATGGAAAATTCTAGTCGAAACCTCAGTGTATATTGCAAAGAAAGGTGCTCATTCTCCGAAACCAAGAAATCGAGTAGGTTAAAGTGCAATGGAAGAAATTTGGTCCCAATGAAGCTACATGGGTGATGGTGGATCAGATGCATGCTATGTATCCTTCATTGTTTGCCAGTTGAGGCAAATTAGTTTTGGTATGATGTTTGGTATATGTTTTGATGAGATGTTTTGGTATATGTACATACGTATATGGATTTAAATACTGCCATGAGTTATGTTATAAATCTCCAATAAGTGGTATGGGTGTCATTTTATTATGATGTGGTAGTTTTCATGTTATAGAGTGGTTGCTTTTCAACAGGGTGATCATTGTAAATACTGTAATAAGCTAAGTTATAAATCTACATGGGAAGTGCATTTGCTTCTTTATCGGTTTTGCTGAGGCATAGGTGTGGTTTAACATCGAGTACATTGTTACCCAAGGGGGAGGGCTCTGTAACAACCATGGTAAAAATTCCATGTAAATAAATTTAATAAAGGCAAAATAATAACCACGGTTGATGGGATTCCAAGCTGAATGTTGGGTAAAACATCCTAGTGAGGGTGTTCATTGGTTTATTATGGCTAAGGAAATTGGGAAAGGAAATGGAAAAGGATTTGGAAAGGCAAAGTGGCATTTATTGACATTTATTTATGAAAATAACAGAAAATAGGAGAAAAGTAAGGTGAAATGTCATAGGTTGCATGTGAGGAGGAATATGAAGGAAAATAATGGAAAATGAAGAAAATAGAGGCCTAATTGATAAAAAGGCTTCTGAGGATCACTTGGTACCTTTTGTCAGTTTAGTTTTGGAGCTCTCTCATTATTCTCACTCTCTCTCGCTCTTGGAAACTTAGAGTTTTCTTGGAGAACTTTGGAATGAGATCAAGAAAGGTAAAGAAGGAAAGAAGAAGGAAGGAGAGAGCAAGGAAGAGCAAGATCAAGCAACTACAACAAGATTCTTTGTAGGTATCAATTTGCATGTGTGATTTCCTTGTTAGATTTGGCATGCGTGGTATTGCATGTATTTTTGTTGTCATGTGGCATGGGTTTTTCTGTGTGACAATGCTTTAAGCCTAGCCTTGCCATTTCCTGGATAACCATGGTGATGGGGTTCTCATGTCTTGGTTGAGATGGACTGCCAGATGGATTCAAAGCTAAGTGAGGTGGATCTGCAAATGGAAAAATCACATGGCCTAGTAACTCCTGAACAAGATTGTGGGTTGTGGTAAAGCCATATTTTGTGTTGCCTCTGTGGGCATATGAATCCTTGACCAATTAATGGCGGGATATATGATAAAGTCTAGAGGTGGGTGCTATCCATTAGGCATAGGAATCCCGGGTTGGGATTGTGGTAAAGCCAGGAGAGTGGGTCTCAGTTTAGGGCCTAGTGATCCAGTGTGGATTTCGACAAAGCCTGAGAGACTAGGAGACAGGAAAATTTCTCACGGTGTAGGCGAAGAAATTCCGATGGTATCCATGCTTGTGTTGGGCCTGGTGATCACGTCGAGATCATGGTAAATCCTGTTATTACATTTTTATAGTTTTGGCCTAGTGATCCATGATGGATTATGGTAAAGTCTAGTTTCTATTGATGACGGTGAGGTGGCTTAGCCTCGGGATGCCCTAGTTGGTTCTTTGGTTTGAGTCCCACATTCATGCTTGGAATATGGCATCGGGGTGATTAGCTGAAGAGAGATTTGGCTCAGGCAATCTACGGTCAGGTGTAACGTGGTAGTCCCATCCTGGGTTGGCTTTTACATTCATCAATAAGAGGTTCTCTCCTGGACATCTTACATGTAATTTTACTGGTTTATGTGTGGATTTTATGGTTAATGTATCCTTGATCTTTATATTGTTATTATACTTGTTATAAGCATGTATAATGACAGTGATGATGTATGGTTCTCCCCATGTTTTTACTTTTAAATGAATGAACAATGTATCTATGGCCTAATAGATGATAATGCAGCTAATGATGTAAGGAAACAATGCTTCTTAGCGATTCTCAGATAAGTATGAGACCCCAATGCTCAAATTTGTTGTTTACACTTGTAGCTTTCATATTTGTGACATGTTTGATGAAATATCTGTCATGGCTAGCAAGGGTCCAATTTAGCGCTTTTTGATATTTTTGCAAATGTATCATTGTTTCGTCATTATAATTCATTTATGAACTTGTCATTAAGTTATGGGAAGTGACCTGGGATCTGGGCCTGAAAAAGTCACTCAAATCCTGGGGATGTTGGCCCAACACTGGGGAAAATAGTCCTTGAACGTAGGCATGTGGGCCTATAGGAGCATCCAGAGCCTCCCAGATGCACCCATGTCCATATTGTGGGAGCATCCAAAGGTTTAATGACCTAAAACCTCTGTGGGACCCACGGGAAGGTCACCTAAGTGGTTGGGATGACTACTCGGAGTGTTGTTGATGATGTAGAAGGTATGTTTGATGTGTTTCCATCGATTCCATTTATTTAAGGTCACCTAGGAGGTTGAATCAAATCATATTAGCCTCTCATCGCATGTTTCTTGGGTATATGTGGGAGGAGGGTGTTACAATTAGCTTGATATTATGGCACTTTCCAAAGAAATTTATAGTTCCTCCATTTGCAACCATCACTTGACACTCTGGTGCTGGGTATAGGAATTAATTCTATTCCTTGGCTATCTTACAATGAATAAAAACTGAGAGTACTACCCGAACCAATCAACACTATTACCTTTTTCTTCTTGATATGTCCTTTTATCTTGAGAGTTCAAGGAATGGTAATCCCCGCCAATGCATTACAAGATATGGTCAGATTCATTTCTTATTTCTCTAGGGTTGGTTCCTGGTGTATATCCTCTTCTTTTTAAGTTTCTTGTTCCTTTTCTTCCTCCTCTTCACAATCTATGTAAAATAATTTCTTCTCAGCACACTTATGACCTTTAATGTATTTACTATCACAACTGTAGGAAATCCCTTTTTCTCTTTTTTCTTCCAATTGTTGTGGTGTCAACCTTGTAGGTTGTGGAATGCTAGGAGAAGCATACTTCCATATTTATAGTTGTGAGTGGTAGGATTCCTTGTTTCCATAATTTTGCTTTCATTTTTCTTGCCAACCAGAACACCTTCTCCAATGAATCAGGTTCCCAAAGGCGAACCTCATGTTGGATGTTATCCTTTAAAGTCCCTATGAAGACATAAATCTTATGCTCCTATGGAATATCATTTACCCTTATACTCAATTGTTGGAAGTCCTCAATGTGCTCTGCCATTGATCCCTTTTGTTTGAGATTTATCAGTTGGCTAAAGAAGATGTTTCTCTTTGTATCCTCATAATGTGATATCATTTCCTCCGTAAAAATTGACCAAGTGACAAGTGGTTTACAAGAACAAAGTAATCAATACCATACAAACTGATTGGGTTCTAAATATTAATTTTCAATGTGTACTTTTTGTGTGTGTTTCACATTATGGAGATCAAAATATTGCTCCATTTGTAGTATCCATGTTACCAGATCCTTGCCATCAAACTTCCTCATATCGAACTTTGGAATATGACAGGTCTTCAATCCAACGTTAGAGTCTATGAAATCATGATTAACATTTCTTTTGTTCTCAATCATGAGTTTCATCTAATACCTTTTCCATTAGGAATAATTTCTTGTAGAAAATTTGTCAAGCATTCCTTCAAACCTTCCATGGCTACTTTTAAACCATTCTTCAAAGCTTCCATGTTTCCTTTCATTTTTGCTTCTATACCATTGATAGTATCTTTCATGCCATCCTTCAAACCTTCCTTGTATGATTTTAAACTGTTCATGTCACCTTTTAATTCATCTTTGGTTGCTCTTTGTGAGAGCGAAATTTGTTGCACTTGGTCCCGTAATTTTGATATATTATGCTGCATTCTTCCTCTTCATGCGTCATAGTAGAGATTTCTGAGGGCTTAATTGGTGTGGAATTATTTTGTTTGGGAGGAAATTTATAACCCAAAACTAATATCTATGCTTCAATATGTCCTTGGAATCACTTCAAACTATTTTTTCAAACAAAAGTTATGCAATTTAAAAAAACAATACACTCCTTTTTATTTATTTTAGGATATTGATCTTGAAATGGTTGTAACTTTGTAATTTTGGATCTCCAAGGCTTGAAATTAAGTCTTATTGTAGCCCACTAAATCTACTTTCCAACCCCATAATTCAGATCGAGATTGGAGTCTTCAAGAAAGGGTTATTCCCTATCTCCCACGATGACCTGATTATAGACTGGTTCAATAGAGCGAACTTGTACAGAGTACCACGTGTCACTGTTTCTACCTTCGGCCCTGAAATTGCTACACAAAAAACTAAAATCTGTGCACTTTTAGCCAAATCTTACACAATTCAAATCTTATGCCTTAAACGAAAGTTATGACAATTTTCCCTAGGTCACCTGCTTGAGACTGAATTTTGGAGCCTGCAAAACCCCTAACTTCCCCATATCATATGTAAGAAAAGATAGTGAACCAAGATCTAAAATTTTTACACGAAGTTCACCAATATTTAGTCTCCACATGGTCAAAATTTCAGCATCTAAAGCATCGTAGAAAAAAAGTTATAGCAAAAATTCCAAGGGGACTTGTTTGAAGAAGCGAAACCCTAGAATCCAAAGCTCTGATACCAAATGTTATGCAACCAACTCACATAATAGAAGAAAATATAAATCAAATACTTAGAAATTAGCCTCTTCGAGGGGGAAACCTACTTTACAATACATAAATGAATAATTCTTGGATGATTCAAATGATAAACCCTCCTTTCAATGTATATGAGTCTAGGGGGTCATAATATAATCAGAGCCCACTAGGTAATAAAATCTAGGTTATGTTAGAAGAAACTCTAACTTTATGTAAAAGATGTATATCTCACATTCAACATGGAGTAAAATACCCTTGGAATAATTTATTATATAAAGAGGTGAAATTACACTATCCCACATGTATTATGGTGATGAATTTCTCCATACCTCTTGGTATATAATAGAAATTAGGGAGTCCCATAAGTCATAGAGAAAAATATATGTTAGTCTTATCATTATAAAGTGGTGAATCATTTTGTGCTGGTGGCGTTCTTTGTAAAATTAGAGATTTTCAAAGATAGTAAAGACATTATTACCTTATTGTGGATATTTTCTTAATGGAGTTTACCATGTAAATTTGGTGTGTCCTTTCCTTTCATCTTCTTTGTTTTAACGATTAAATGTTGTTATGATATAGAAGAGGTTAGATTAGTGAATTTCTGTTTTGTTTATATTGTTATATGTTTTTGCATATTTTCAATATTATAACGTGGTATTAGAGCATATTACTATTTTCTTCTTCCTTTAGTAATTTTTTCTTAACAATATTTCGTTTTTCACTTTGAGCACTTATTATTTTGTAAATCTAGCATTAAATGTAGTAGCCATTAATATTTCTCTTTAAATTTAGGCATTTTTACTACAATATTCTTTTTTATTTTTAAATATGACCTCACCATTAAATCTAAAACTATGAAATTAGCTAGGATAGATTGTTGGTTTGTTAAATTAACTTAGTATGCCTATTTTTATTAATTTGCCTAAGCCATTTTTTTTTAACTGACATTAACAAATTTTTCCCAAAATTGATATATGCGTAATTTTTTTGACAAAATAAATTTTGTGAAATTTCCCTATTGGCCTTTGTCTGCTCTCACTTTGTCCACACCCTATACGACACATTACAAAATCCTTAAAGGAGTTTTTGTTGTTTAATTTTTTGCAACTAGATTTTAACTAGATGAATGTCTTTCGGATTAATCACATCATTAGGATTTGGTCGACGTTTCGAACCATTTAATGTGGCTCATCCTCAGAATCCTCAGGTCCTGAGGATGAACCACGTTAAATGGTTCAAAACACCGACAAAATCTCAATGATGTGATTAATCCAAAAGACATTTATCTACATTATAAATCACAAAAGTCTTAGATCTAAATTTTAATTAGCAATAAAAACAATTGACCTTTGTTCTTTTCTAGTATGAAGGCCGCAAGTCTTTTGCATTCTTGTACCATCGTCCATGTAGATCAAACAGAAACACAAGTCGGCTCGATGTTCAAATCTGATTTTTTTTGGGTTTAGATGGAAACCTTAGGCATACAAACAAAGTTTTTCAAGGTGTTTTCTCTCTTTTAGTTACTCACGAGGTTCAAGGTGTTTTCTCTCTTTTAGTTACTCATGAGGTTAAAAGACCTTTCACACGTTGAATGTGGTAAGGTGTCATTTGGTATTTTTTGGTAATTTCATATACAAATTATCCTTTGGTCTATTGGGATATTAAGTATACTATGATCATTTGGTATATGAATTATAATAATAAACCCTTTCTATTGTTATAACACATGCTTTTTTACACATTTTTTTTTTTTCTAATTTATTATTACAATTATTTTTAAGTACTATACCAAATAACTATTTTATTCTTTATAAAGTTTTATATATTAATTTTATATTAAATATTTTAGTAATATAATAAAAATTCCATTATTATAATAAATAAATATTTTATTTTAATTACATATTATTGGGTTTTGATATTTACAATTTGTTTTTGTTAAGTGTTATTTTTATTAATTATTATTTTTTATAATAAGTTTAGTTATATATAATTTTCATATAAAAAGATTATTCAAATTTTTTAACTATAAATATATGTATTCAAGAAGCAACAAGTATAATATGCAATGTTGTTGCTTAATATTTGCCTCTTATACAAAAAGTAATTGATAATTTTAATTAATAATAATAGTTTTTGGTATATATATATGTTAAATTAATATAATATTAAAAGCTAATATAAAAAACTAACATAATAAGAGCTTCTTCACAATATTTTGCGAGATTATAATTTGTTTTTTGTAAATCAAGATTTTATTCATTCATAAAAAAGGAAGTACAATAGTAGCAAAATACAGGTAGTCTCACCCCGATCAAGTTTATTGACTACCGCAATCAGCATATGGAAAAGAAATAGAAAAAAAACTAAAGAGATAGTCCACAACTTAGGAGGCCAAAAGCACCAGAAAACACATGAAACAAGTAAAACACCCGTAACAATGCTAGTCATCTCAATTAATTAAAGTTCGGTTGTCCACGATTGTCCCAAGAAGAGGTAGAGGGTGGAAAGAACAATGGACATGCTCTTGGAAGTGGGTCATCCAAGGCTCCAGCTTCTCCACCTTCTCGGTTAACAGGTTTTGGCCTCGCCATACCACCACGAATCACTCTTGGACATGGCACTAGAAGTAGTGCATCTTGTTCAATGTGGTAGTGAGCTTTGCATGCTCTTCCTCACGTACCCGCTTTGAATTTTCTAGGCATTGTAATATTGACTTGATCAATTTCTGACAATTCTCCAAACAACACAGATGATCTTATCTATGTCCATGCCCCACACGTCTTGCCTTCCCCCGTCTGCATGTGCCTCCACGTCGCATCGCTCCACCCCGCTGTTGAGATTGCGAAGTCCAACCCCCTTGACCGGTCGAGCTGGGCTTCAACGGGGAAGAGGACCGACCGCTACGTGGTACCAAGCGCATTTTAACAGTGCTGACACCATTGAGAGGAGATATAGCAAGCCAATAAACTGTCACACAAACCACAACTTCAACCACCAAGGTTCTCCCCACCCACACTAGAAAGACTACAAGAAACTAGACTAGGAGAAGAGCAAGGATCAACAATTTCCAACCGGAAAGTGGGAGTTGAGCTTGCAATTTCTCCGCCCTGACCCTCCGCTGGATGCCCATTGACCATACCACCCGAAAGCCAATACAACCTCATCGCGGAGACCACTTAAACATGCAAATCCCCTAGGAAGAGTTGCGAAAGAGGGCAATCCAATTTCCATGTAGACGTAGAGGAGAACCCACCCACTTGCAACAGGGTTATTGAATGGCATGCACTACTAGAGGCCTCACTCATCTCCCTTGCGAAGACACCAAAGACCACACACCAGAGAGGAAATTAACCATTTTTCTGACCCAGAAGCAAGGGAGGGGACATCAGTGACAAAGTCACCACATTTCCCAAATAAGGTGCCCTCCAGCCTTCCTCCTCTTGCTCTCAGAACGCCAATTGCTCTCACCGAACCAATACCACACTCAGAGAAACACACTACCCTCCATAAGCCCTCGTTGATCGACACCTCCCATTTGTTTTGAGGTTGATGGAGGTTTCACACAGACTGCCATAATGCCTCTCGTACACAAGTTGCTGTGAGAGAACGAGGAGGTCGGTCCTCGTACCAATGGCCAGGCGATGATCATAATTTCCCACATATAACTTTGGTTGCCTGGCTCATCACCCCCATCAGGGATGCGAGATTATAATTTTTATCTACAACCAATTTAATAGTTTATTTTTTATCACACTTTATTTTGGATTTAAGTTTATACATATAGGATTTTATTTAAAAAATAAAAAGTAAAAAAACAACTAATCATTCATATAATAGACTGGGAATAGACATGGGGTTAGAGATTGTGTACCTATTTACAAGTTAATAATATCCATGGTAAAATGGGGGTAAATATCCATGGTTGAGAATCTTGTTATATTGTAAGTATTAAGTTTTAATTTAAAAAATGTTATAAAAATAAATTCAAATAAACCCATGAAGTGTAGACGAGTTGGTTTACATGGGGTTTAGTCCCTGTCACATCACCGATTCAAACCTCATAGGGAGTGGCTGAGGATTGGAAGCCACTTTGGGGAATAAAACTTCGCAAGGGGCATCCAAACTTGACTGAGCTCGCACAATCCTGGTGATAAGCATCCCATCGTGGCTGGATCAATCTTCTTCCAATCAATAGGAAGGTTGGCCCTGACCTAGGTTCAACCTAATTAAAAAAAATAAAAAATATTATAAAATATTTTTATTTTGAAAGGAGTTATGATTTTTGGGTATGTGGTATTAATAATCCATAGTATTGGCCCATGGTATTGTAAAAAAGACTAAATTATTATGACACTTGGCGAATAAAAATATTTTTGAGATTTTTTTTTTTTTAATATACTTATTATATCTTACAAAACAACTTAAAACCACATAAAAATAGTCATCAACCAATTAGAAAAAATCAATATTTTAAAAAATTAGAAGTTATTTTTTAATTTTCAAAATATTCAATTTAATATTTTTTTTTTCAAACCTATAATATACTTCACAAAATATGTTTAATAATTTCAAAACTAATTGAAAGTCAAAGCATTTTGACCAAAATAAAAAACAATATAACTTGCCTTTGGAAGGTATAATAATATCAAGAGATATTGAAGTTTTTTAATTTAGAGCTAGTGAACTTTTATTGGTAAGTTTCTCGTAGGCACGAAAGTATTACAATTCATTTTTCTTCTAGCCTCCTGCTCTTTATTTGCAAATGTTTGGTTTCATTTTTTTCACCATTATGATGTCAAATGTAGTTTTTGTTCTTGTGTTAGGGGGTACTAACTATCTTCCATAGAAGATAAAGATGGTTGATGTTCTTATGTGTAAGAATTTATGGTGGTTGATTAATGGTAAGCACAAGAAGTCCATCTATGACAAAGACTTCGCTATATGGGAAGAATGATACGATCAAGCAAGATGACTCATTGGTCAAATGATTTCAGATAATCTTCAGGTACATATTGAGGCTAAATATATCTCGGTTGAGGCATTAAAAACTTTAGTTTATTTGTTTGATAAATTTGATGATGTATCTACTATTACCTAAAAAAGGAAATCCATAAGTTAGATCCTAATTTTTTTGAGGACATAACTCTTTTTTTATTAAAATGAAAACTCTAAATGAAAAACTTAATAATTGTGGCAAAGAATACAAGAAAATTGAAGTATCCCTAATAATTATTGCATAACATAAATTGACATATTTTTTGATATGTTCATCCAAACTAGGAATAGTGCGATTGAAATGTCCAAAGTATCTATGACACTTAGCTTTGAATATTTTTGTAAAACATTTGATTAATGAACAAGAAAAATTAATTGCTCCAGGATAGTTAAACCCTAATAAAGGTCTAATGGCACTTAATAAAAAAAATCGTAAGAAGTTTATTAATAAAGCTCCTAACTCACATACTAAACGATTTCCCCAACACTCTTTTAATGAAAGCTAGTAAAAATAAGGTGCTTAATCCTTGTAAAAAACAAATCACCATGAAAACATGTGCTTTAAATGCAAATGTGATCTTGTTAAAGTCAAGAAGTAATCCTTTTCTTGAACAATGGGGTTGTTCTTTGTGCTTGTTCTATTCAACCAAGCAAATCATTTTTTTTTTGTGGGATGGATTATGGATTTTAGTGCCTCTAAGCATATGTTTAGTACCACTTTTTTGTTTTCCTCTCATGATAATAACAAGCACAATTTTTTTTTGTTGGTGATGGTAAACAACTTTTAATAGTAGGTTCTAGTAATATTGAAGTTCGTAATGGTATATTGGAAGATTTTTTTTCATGTTTAAGTAATGCCCTCCAATTTGCTTTCTATTTATTGTGCATGCCAAAAATGTGCTATGTTTGAAGCATGGGAAAATAATTATGTTCTTAAATATACCAAACATAACTTCAAATTAGTTTCTTTAGGTATTGTTTATCATGATTCTAGTTTATATAAGTTTATTGGTTTAAATTCAAATAACAATCAACCATTTTATTCGGGTGTTGCTCATGATGATGAACAAACTAAACTATGACATGAAAGATGAGGTCATCTAAATTATGGTGTTAGTATGAATCTTTCGGGCTGCGAAAAGATCACTTTAGCTACGCATAACAAATAGCCCTAACATCGATTATGGTCGCAAAATATCTTTAAGTCTGCAATGAAGTGAGCTGCACAAATCCAGATCTAAGCACAAAAGACATTAAGCAGATAAAATACAATATGGCTCCATGCATCCAATAGACAAGGCAAGAACAATGTATTTAAAAGAATTTTTTATATTATATTAAAAAATGGGGCACCTGAGAGGAAAACAAGAAAGGTATTTTCCGGTTCTCCTCAATAGGATGGGTTCTTGAAAGTCCTCAGCGTTTCAAATATAAAATTCCTCTCTCTTATTGGTGTAGAAAACCCAGACAAAAATAGAACTCAATGGGAGCTCACAAGGAAAAAATGGAAAATGGTGACCAAGAGTAGATCCAGAGTGATCTAATGCAATGGAGGTGACTAATGAATGGGGAAAACCCTCCTATTTATAACAAAATATTAGGGTTATCTAGAACTTGTTGCATGAATAAAATATTATTAATCAAATTCTAGAACCACCCTTTAGGAATATTTTATTATATTTGTTGAAGGGAAAAGGTCTTTTGACTTGGGTCAATTCCTTTATTTATAAACAATAAATAAATAAATGATTTATTTATTATTTTAGGGAGATGGTGGGAATATAATTAAATAAATAATGATTTATTTAATTATTTAAAAATGATTTAGTTAAATTTAACTAGGAATATTATTTAAATAATGATTTAAATAACTTATTCCTAGGAAATAATCAAATAAATAATGATTTATTTAATTAATTTCCTTGTTTTGGGTTAAATATGACTAGGAAATATAAACAAATGTTATTTCACATGGTGAAAGCAATTTTACTTAGGGTAAAATTAGTCTTACATGGTGTACTTGGGTTCATCTAATGATAATAGGTTAGATGACCAAAAAAATGGTGTAACAGATTTCCCCCCAACGTCACTAGGCATCAAGAGGGGAGTGAGAGAGAGAAATGTAAGGTAGTCTAATGTGCTAAAGGACTAGACCCTGAGGAGACGAGACTTGCAGGTGCAACAAGTCTCTAGTTGATGAAGTGGTACCAATGTTAAAGGCAGCAGGGGAGGCATACCTATGCCCGCCGAGACAAGAGTACAAAGAATAAGGCGCCCGGAAAACCACGGAACGCAATAAGGAAGCATGTGCTGGCCTAAACATGAGCAAGATAAATAAAATGATGAATCCCACATACATGCGATGCCTGGAATAACCGTCAGGACTTATAGAATAATATTTTAGTACAAGAGATACAAATACACCCAAATGCCCCCTACACACGGGGAAGGGCTCACAAAACCTGACTGATACATGCAAAGCGAAGAGGCGCTGCAAAAGGTTGAGGCCGATATCATCAAATGAGAGGAGCTGCATCATGGGCAGAAATGAAGAAGTCATCCGGGCATGTGGGGGGCTACCTGCAGGGCTACTCCCTCATGAGGGTTGAGACATCTCACACATGCCCGAGAATCACCAATAGCTGCTGCTGCATCACTGGACTATCAAGTGTATAGATCACGATCATGCAGAAAAGAGCTCGAACCAAGGTACACTGCCCCCTAGACCTAGCTTCTGGAGTAAATGAGCTAATGTCGACAGAAGTAGGTCCGCCATAGGTGAGGCAATAAGGGAACCCCAACTAAGGAACGGGAGAAAATAGTAGAGCAACGAACAGATGAACATGAGTGATGATAATGAAATGGGGGATGATCCAAACAGGATCATAAAAGACATGAGTACAAAATGGTATCTCATGACGAAAATTGACACAAACATGAATGAGTATGGAGGCAAGGTGGTGCCCCCAATGACATGTGCTGTGAGTGAGAAAATCCGATTTTGAGGGGAGGTGAAGTAAGGCTTCGTGAACAACAGGTGCCCTGTTGAAGTAACGAAATGCAAAACAAACAGGTAATGGCTATCTAGAAGAGAATAAAACACGCATTTCGAATGGAAAATGCTAAGGGTAATATCTCTTAAGATAGAGTGCATTGTGAGGATTAGAAAGGATGTGGCCTTCAAAGTCCTCTAAAAGATATGCCCCCTTACTAAGGTCTTTACTGATAATGTAAGGACCTAGCCATAATGAGTCGAACTTCTCATGACCGAGGGTATCGTGGGCCTGGTCATATACTAGAACAAGGTCACCTTCATGAAAGGTACGAGGGTGGACTTTTCGGTCATACTGAGCTTTGGTGTGCTTCTTGGTCACTTCAAGAGTTTAATGCAACACGACGGTCTTCAGAGGCGCGCTCGAGCATGATAAGTCATTGTTCTAGAGGTTGGGTATCAGGGAGAAGTTCGACGGCCAAGTGAAGGGAAGGGATTTCACACTCGATTGGTAAGACGACCTCCTCGCCAAAGACAAGGTGGAAAGGAGTGAAACTGGTGGTGGTTTTAACAGAAGTAGGATAAGCCCACAAAGCAGGGAAGAGCATGAGATGCCAATTGGTTTTGTGCTTATTCACCGTTCGTTGAAGCATGGTCTTAAGAATTTTTTTGACCGCTTCAACTTGGCCATTACCTTGGGGGTAATAGGAATATGAATATTGGTGCTCAAAACCAAATAGGGAGGATAGATCATGCCAAATCTGATCTTCGAATTGTTGGCCATGGTCCGAGACTAATTGTTTTGGAACTACGAATCGAGCAATGACATGGTTAAAGAAAAATAGGGCTGCAGTGGCTGTCGTATTGTTGAACGTTGGCATAGCTTCGGCCCATTTAGTGAAATAGTCAACCGCCACGATGATATATTTGTGGTTACCAGTAGATGGAGGTCGACATTCCATAAAGTCAATGGCCCATTTACAAAAAAGACCAGCTGTGACAATAGGATGGAGAGGAGCGGGAGGAGCTCGCGCCTTGGGGGCGAAATGTTGGCAATTGGAACAGTGTTTGACTGCTTCAATGCAATCACTGAAGAGAGAAGGCCAAAAATACCCAGCATGCATGATTTTTTGGGCGGTGGAGAGGCCGGAGAGGTGGCCACCACAAGCGCCGCTATGACAGGCATTGAGGAATTTCTCGACTTCAGCGTGTGTGAGGCAACGACGAAGGACAATATCTACTCCGCGACGATAAAGGTCATCGTCGATTAGAAGGTAGTGAGAGGCTTGGTGTCAGATACGTCGTCGAGCATCACGATCAAGATGAAGGGCAAACTTTTGGGTTCGCAAGTAAGTAAGGATGTCACCGTACCAAGGATCGTCGGTGGTGATGGCAAACAAATGTTCATTGGGAAGAGCATCATTAATTGAAGTATCTTGTGTCCTGGTAGGCAAATCAGAAATAAGTTCAGCGAGGACTAAACCTTTCTTAATTTTTGGGGTGACAAATTCAAGGTCGAATTCTTGGAGGATAATGACCCAACGAGCGTATTTCCCATTGAGGATGCGGTGACTCAATAGGAAATCCATGGGGTTGGAATCAGTCACAACCTTGGTGGAACGCATGAGAATATAATGACACAGTTTTTGGACCGAGAACACGACATCTAGTGCTAATTTTTCTTCATACGAGTAGGACACAGGTGGACCGGAAAGGTTCTTACTGACATAATAGATCACATGTTTGATATCATTATCATCCTCCTGGATAAAAACACCAGCAACCGAATAGGTGGCAGCGGAGATGTATAGGATGAAATATCGGTCAAAGTCAGGGGGACAGATCAAGGGAGCGGATGTGAGAGCATGCTTGAGGGCATCAAAATACTCTTGAGCATATGTATCCCAGACAAAAGGGGTGTGAGATCGAAGAAGTCTAAGGAAGCCATGTGCGGTAGTGGCGTAGTTAGGAACGAATTGGCGAAGAAAATTAGCTTTGCCTTGGAGACTTTGTAGCTGGCGTAAGGTACGAGGCATAGGAATTTCAAGAATGGCTTGAAACTTTAAAGGGTCGAGAGTTATCCCGTCTTTAGACATGATGAAGCCGAAGAGACGACCGGCGGGAACACAGAAGACACATTTCAATGGGTTAAGGAAAATTTTATACTTGCGGCATCGGAGAAAAATGGTACGCAGGTCATGAAGGTGTTGCGCCCGATGTTTAGAACGTGCAGTAAGGTTGTCTAAATAGGAAAGGATAATATGGGCTAAGTCATGGAAACAATAAGACATGGCTCGTTGAAAGGTGGCGCCGGCGTTTTTAAGGCCAAATGGCATGACTCGGTATGTGAAGGTGCCCCATGGACTAATGAACGGGGTTTTAAGTTGATCAGCACGACGGATGACGATTTGGTTGTATCTGGAGAAGCCATCCATAAAGGAGAGAATCTCGTGCCCCGCACACTCATCGATGATTTGGTCAATAAATGGTGTGGGGAAGTTGTCTTTGGGACAAGCTTTGTTCAGATTGCGAAAGTTGGTGCAAACATGAATGGTGCCTTGTTTTTTGAGGACGGGAACTGGGTTAGACACCCAATTTGTATATTCGATGGGGTAAATGAAACCAGCTTGCTGGAGCTTGTCGATTTCAGCTTTGATGGCTTCATGTCTAGAAGGATGGATGGGTCTCAAATTTTGACAGACTGGAATAGCATCAAGCCATGTGTCGATGTGATGTTCGACAATGGTAGGATCGAGTTTGGGCATTTCTGAGTAGGACTAGGCGAAAATATCACGAAATTCTTTGAAGAGTTTGGTGTTGGTTTCAATTTATTCTAGAGTGCATTGGGCACCCATGGTGATATGTTCTTCAATACTTGGTTTTACAGAGATGTCTGTTTTGATGGTAGGAGAGATATTAGCCATATTGCCTTCTTTGAAAGCGTCAGGTGCAGGGATGGGGTTTTTGAACCAATCAAATTTATCGGGAATGAAGTCTTTAGATTCGAGGGAATATTGGTCATGGGATTGGTGTGGTAGGAAGTAAGCACAATGGTGCATATCGTCCCACGAAAAATCAAGTTCGGTCATGGCTTCCATGATGTCTTCATCGGTCTGAAAGATGGGAAGAGTGGGTGGAATAGGAGGATCAGAGGAAGTAGAAATATGAGACACCTGATTTTGAAGGGGAAGGCTCACATGTGTGTCGGAAAGAGGGGTGACAGCGGAGCGAACATAGGAGTGGGTAGGTGAAACATCGGGGGAAGGAACTAAGGGTTCAGTTTCCAGGAAACGCGGGGATGAGGAAAGGTAGGAAATAGTGGTTGAATGTTCGGTCATTTCAGTATCAGGATGAGAAATGGTAATCGGGGTAGACAGGTGGTCTGGTGTGAGGGAAGAAGGATGACGGGCAAGCGCGGCTTCGAATTGGCGGTATGCGGCTAAAGAAGCGCGATACTCGTTGAGGCGGGGGCAAAGATGGGTATAATGTACATGGAAATCGCACAAAGAACAAGGGTGATTGGTGCGCAATTGTTTAAGTTTGGGAAGAGAATCGGGTATGGTGGCATAGACTTCAGGAATATTGGATTCGGGAAACGTTTCATTAACCATGGTTTTGAGATGTGGTAATTCGGGGCAGGTATGGGTAGCATGTATGACAACATCGCACAAGGCACACTAGATGGGATGCTTTGGAGGTCGAGGAGGGGCAGAGGTTGTCGAGGCGTCTTTGTCCTTGGATGCCCCCTTGTGAGCTTTGCTAGTGGCACCTGCCATGGTCGCAACAGGAGGTGGTTCCTGATGAGGGGACTGAGGTACAGGTGCAGCGGGAGAAGCCATGGGTAGCGGTTGAACTGGGGTCAAAGCAAGATAAGGTTTGGGTTGACCAGGTAGAGTAGTGACTGGGTGGTATAGGTACCAGACGGGGATACCCAAGGTCAAGTTGGGGAGGGATAGGGTGGCAAAGATAGGGGCGGAATGAGCGCCAGGAGGGGGAGCAAGGAAAGGAATCTGACTAGCAGGGAAATGGCAAGGAGGAATGGTGCCAAGGGGGTTGTGCTCGTGCGGGGTTGACCCAGGGGGGTAGAGAGGTGCGTGATGAATGTTCGGGGAAGGAGATTTTGAAGGAAGAAGGTTGGCTAGTGGGGGCGAAGGGCTAGGAGCTGGTGGGAATGGGTAAGGGTGCGTTTTATTACTAGCCAAAGTGGGCTGTGCAAGGTCAGCCCAAGAAGATTGCATCATGCAAACATTTGCCATGCTATGATTGGGTACGGGAGGAGGGTCAAAAAAGGTTCCAAGCAAGGAGGAGTCTTTATAGACGCCAAAAGTTACCAGTTAAAGAATCACTAACAATTTATTGGTGACAAGAGAGATGTGACCTCCGTGGAAAGGTCCATTTTGTTCATGGTAAGTCAACTGTCAATCATGACAATCTTGCCATTATGAGGAAAGAACATATCCAAGTTGTTTCCAAACTGAAGTAGACATCACATAGGTAGATGCCCCCTCATCAATAATACACCGAGCGACGTTGGAATTTTGGATTTTGACTGGGATTTGGAAAGCAATAGAAGGAGGAAGAGAGGGATGGTCTGACTGAAAGGCGTAAAAAACAATAAATTGGTCATCAGCAGGGTCTACATCACCCATGGCAGATAGTAGAGCCTTATTTTGAGAAGGACACGACTGGAGGAGTTCCAGTGTTGAAATGGCAGCGGGAGATTGTGCCAGATCATCTACTATGCTGTATGAATTAGCAACCCGATCAGAGGTAGCATTTCGGCATAATGGGCCCTTAGGAGTCTTGGTATGAACCGCAGCTTTGGGTGGAGGGATTTGCAAGGGACCATTGGGTGTTGACAGAGGCTTTGTAGGACCTGAAGATGGGGACTCGGAGACAGACGGAACGGGAGGCGTGGAATACTGACAGGACTGAGTTTGAAGGTTGAGGTCGACGGTGAGCGGTTGGTCAGAGGCCATCATGAGAATCTAGTAATTGGAGGAACTAGAAGGGGAGGGTTGAGTGGTTACCGGGGCATGAGGTGGTTGAGTGGCCATGAATCCTTGTAGAGGGAAAGGATCAGTAAACACAGCGGGTTGAGAAGTAGCTGGATTGGGAGGGACAGTAGGGGAGGAGTGTTGTCCCCGCACGGTGGCCTGAGACTCCCACATCTGTCGCATTTGTGGTAATAAGGGACAATCGTGAGTGTAATGACCATAAACACCACAACACGAATAGGGCTTATTGGTGCGAAGCGACCTGTCCGGCTTGGGCTGAGAGCCCTGTGGCTAGTTGGCAGTGGTAGAGTCAATAATTGAAGGATTGGATCCACGATTACCAGGAGTGGATTAATTGCCTTTCCTCTTTCTTTGAGAAGGAAGAAGATTAGTTGCCCCCTGCTACGCAAATAATTTCCCTGGAGGGGGTAGTAAGTTCGGTTGCGGGGGTAGAGAAGGCAAGGGGTGGGAGGTCCAAATGCTGGAGGAGCAGGGACACCAGGATGTGGGTATGGATAAGGGGTAGGATGGGAAAAATTGAGGTAAGCAGGAGTGTGGGAAAAAGGAGGAGGCATGCCGTATCCTGGATACATGCTACCTGGAGGGGGGAAAGTGCCGGAGGGGCTGGCCCCGCCTGGGGGAAAACCATATCCCAGGGGAGGTTGAGCAGAGGTATGTGACAGGGCTCCAACGATACCGTCGACAGAGTGAGATGCCCCTGAGGCATTAGGGCCACCGGGCTTGGGGAGGTCGGGAAGGACGGTATAAACATAACCAGATTGAGCATAGATAAGGTCATATTTCAAGGCTATTTGGAGGGCGGCTTCTTCAGTTTGGGGAAAATGGGATGCAACTTCTTTGCCAATGGGAAGTAAGAGAGAGCGAAGGAACCAGTCCATGTAAACCTGATCTTCAAAGGGGGGAGCACGACACAAGCTCCGTCTTCGTCGCCATTCCTGGACATGAGCGGAAAGGCGGGTGGAAGAGGATTGATGAAAAGAAGTTAAGAGTTCAGTACCAGTGTCGTATCAGAGAGGGAGCTGGAAATAAGATAAAAAGGCTTGGGAAATGGTCACAAAGGTGGTATGGGAAGAGGTGGCTTGATCAACATACCATTTAGAAGCTTCGTTGGTAAGCGTGCATTGGAACAATCGAAGAAGGATGGAGTCATCGGTGATGGAATTGGAGGAACACCACATGTGGAAATATCGAATATGGTTAGAGGGATCTTCACTAGCAAGGCCTTCAAACTTGGGAATGTCGGAGGGGAGCTTGGTTGGCATAGCAGGCCAACTGACATCGTGGCAGATAGGATCATTGATCAACTGATTGAAGTTTTGGAGATTGAGGCCGACCATATAAGGGAGCAAAGGGGTAGTCGAGGTAGGTCCCGTAGTGGTTCCACTAGAAACAGACCCAACAGTAGAACTGGGGTTGCTGCTGGTAGTAGGCCCTGAAGTAGACATGGTGAAAGTAACAGGGGGAGAACCAGGAGTAGGGGGAGAACCTGAACAATCAGAAGAAGAGTTAGAGTGCGGACTCGGGGGAGGACTTACTTGATGATGGCGGGAAGGAGGAATTTGACCAACCGAAAACTGTGGGTGAAGGCCAAGAAGTCTCCGGGAGAAGCACCTTGGGGGCGCAATGATGACGGGAAGAAGAAAAACCGACAAGGGCAGGGAGGGACAAAATCAAGTGAGGTCAAGGGCGGAGAGGTGCAGTGAAAATTGATTTTAAAGTCTTTGCCAGGCGGTGTTAACCAGGCTCTTCTTCACTTAGGGTCAGTGTGTGGCATGCATTAATTTTAATTGTTTAAACCTAGACGTTTTGAGAGAAAAAGAAAAAGTGTGCTGCGTAACTGAAAATAAATCTGCAGTAAATAAGACTGAAATAACAGAAAATTAACAGCTAACTATGCATCAATCTAACCCAAGAAGGTGGGTCTCTCAAAACTAGTCTATAAGAGGGAAAAAAATAAGCAAAGCATGCGAAAAAGAGGCCAATAGATCTAAGGTCGGGAGGGACGGGGATCTAAAGGAGAAGTCTGCTGAAAAGAGGTGCAGAGAACAGAAAAGAGGCAGAGGCAAGGTTGCTGCTAAAAAAGAGGAGATCAGCTAAAAATAGAAAGGACAAGGAGGCGGCCCTAGAAATGAACCCAAAAAAAACTATATGAGGTGATTTGAAAGGGATAGGAGCTGATCTAAAGGGATTTGAAAATGAGGTATCAGATCTAAAATAAATAAGGCTGAAACTCTGGAAATTCAGACTTCTGAAGCAGCAAAAACTCTCCCACAAAAAGTGGAGGGTACTAGAGCCCTAAGGGGCAAGATTCCAACTTATTTGAGTGAAATAGATCATAAACAGGTCTAAACGGGTGGAGACGGAGGCTGGAAAATCCTGACAGAAGCTTCAGACAAACCCATAAAAAGTGCTGGAAAATTGTAGAAAAAAGTGCAGGTCGCAGGTTCTGACCTGTTTTCAGTCCAGGTCACAGATTTGGGGCAGAAAAGTGCGACCTCAAGGCCAGGTCGCAATTTTTGGGCCGATAAGTGCGACCTGCAGATCCGGGTCTCTCGGCGGCAGATTTCAGAAAAAGTTGTCGTCTCAGCTGCGGCTGATGTCTGTCACCTGCGCAATAAGGCCATAAACACACGGAAGTTAGAAATTTGAATGTTTGAGGGTTTTATAGGTGAAAAGCACCATAAAAATAGAAAAAACAGAAAACTGAAGAGAAACCCTAGGGTCTGAAACAGCTGGATATGCAGGAATATATAAAACGACAACGGTCGCAAAATAAAACCCGTGTGGAGTCGCCAATTGTTAGTATGAATATTTCATCGTAAAATATCACTTTAGCTACGCATAAAAAATAGCCCTAACATCAATTATGGCTACAAAACATCTTTAAATCTGCAATTAGATGATCCAAATAATGTTGCACAAATCCATATCTAAGCATGAAAGACATTAAGCAGATAAAGTAAAATATGGCTCCATGCATCCAATAAACAAGACAAGAACAATGTATTTGAAAGAATTTTTGTATTATATTAAAAGGGGGAACCTGAGAGGAAAACAAGAAAGGTGTTTGCCGGTTCTCCTCAATGGGATGGGTTCTTGAAAGTCCTCAACGTTTCAGATCTAAAATTGCTCTCTCTTATTGTGGTGGAAAACCCAAAAAAACATAGAACTCAATGGGAGCTCACAAGGCAAAAATGGAAAAATGGTGACCAAGAGTAGATCCAGAGTGATCTAATGAAATGGAGGTGACTAATGAATGGGGAAAACCCCCCTATTTATAACAAAATATTGGGGTGTTCTAGAACTCGGCGCATGAATAAAATATTGTTAATCAAATTCTAGAATCACCCTTTAGGAATATTTTATTATATTTGTTGGAGGGAAAAGGTCTTTTGACTTGGGTCAATTCCTTTATTTATAAACAATAAATAAATAAATGATTTATTTATTATTTTAGGGAGATGGTGGGAATATAATTAAATAAATAATGATTTATTTAATTATTTAGAAATGATTTAGTCAAATTTAACTAGGAATATTATTTAAATAATGATTTAAATAACTTATTCCTAGGAAATAATTAAATAAATAATGATTTATTTAATTAATTTCCTTGTTTTGGGTTAAATATGACCAGGAAATATAGACAAATGTTATTTCATATGGTGAAAGCAATTTTACTTAGGGTAAAATTGGTCTTACATGGTGTACTTGGGTTCATCTAATGATAATAGGTTAGATAACCAAAAAAATGGTGTAACACAAGGAGAGATCTGATATGATGATACTTGGTGTTCACATGCTTTGTCTTTGAATGGAAAACTGGATTCTTGGCAAGCTTTATTGCTGATTGATTGTCGATGAATAATGAAGTAGCTTCTGCTAGAGGAATTCCCAAGTCCTGTAAAACTCGACGTAACCAAACAATCTCACATGCTGCTTCCCATGCTAAAATGTACTCTGCTTTTGCTGAAGAAGTGGCCACTGTAGTTTGCTTCTTGCAACTCCAGGAAACTGTAGCTGACCCCATGTTCATTAAGTAACCCGAGGTTGATGCCCTGTCATCAATACTGCCAGCAAAGTCGGCATCTGAAAATCCACCAAGTACAAAATTATTAGTCTTTTTATAAAGAAGACCAAAATATTTTGTTCCTTGGATATATCGAAGAACTCGTTTGGTTGCATTCCAGTGGTTGTCTAGTGGTTCCTGCATAAAACGTGAAAGAATACTGACTGCATAAGATAGATCAGGATGAGTGGTTTTCAAATAAATCAAGCTGCCAATCAACTGTCTGTAAGTCGTGCTGTCCACTTTCCCCCCCCCCTTCAAATTTTGAAAGTTTTAAGTTTTGTTCCATAAGGGTAAGGATAGGCTTACAATCCTGCATTCCAAATCGCTGAAGAATTTCTGCTGCATATTTACTCTGGGAAATGAAGATCTGATGTGGACGTTGGAATACTTCAACTCCAAGATAGTAGTGAAGTAGTCCCAAATCTATCATCTTAAAACCTACATGTAACTCCTTTTTCACCTGTTTAATGTGATCATCATGGTTTCCTGTGATGATCAAATCATCGACATACATAATGAGAATGACTAGATATTTTACCTGTTGGTGCACATACAAAGTATCATCAGATTCACTACAATGAAAACCAAATTTGCGAAGGTATTCATCCATTTTTGCATGCCAAGCGCGGGGAGCTTGTTTTAATCCATATATAGCCTTGATTAATTTGCAGACTTTATGTTCTTGCCCTTCAACTTCAAACCCTGGTGGTTGTGTCATATATACATCTTCCTGTAAGTCCCCATTGAGAAAAGTGCTTTTGACATCCATTTGATGAAATTTCCACCCTTTCTGAGCTGCTAAGGCAAGTGTGAGGCGGATGGTGTTCCATTTAGTAGTGGGAGAAAACGTTTCCTCATAATCGATCCCTTCCTGCTGCACAAAATATTTAGCAACAAGTCATGCTTTATACTTGTCAATATCACCATTTTGCTTGTACTTAATTCGATAAACCCATTTGCATCCAATAGGTTTAACATGTTGAGGACAATCAACAAGTTTCCAAGTGTTGTTGTCTTGAACTGCCTGATATTCATAAACCATTGCTTGTTACCATGCTTTATGTTTTACTGCCTCTTGAAAAGAAGAAGGTTTAGTAAAATCATTTGCTATCAAAGCAAAATTGCCTTCATTTCATTTTGATCCCCTTGTTCCTGTTTTGTTTTGTTCATTACGCCTTACATCTTTCAAAAGTTGAACTGCCCATTTTGGAAGTTGTTGCTCACTGGTTTGAGGTTCTGAGAAGTCTCCATCATTGTAAAGGGGATTAATGTAGACTGATGTTCGTCGTTCAGGTGGTGAATATGGAGAATCACTGTCAGAAGAACTGCTGCTGCTTGGAGATGCTAATGAACTGCTAGAAGATCCAGATGATTTTATGGAAGTAGATGGACTGGATGACTCATCTTCAGAGGAAGGAAAATCAAGTTCATACCAATTTGGTGAAGTTGGTTGATTTTGCATATTTCCTTTCCTTTTACTGCCCTTAGTTTCTAACTTTTGAAGAAGACTTTCTATTTCTTCAGCACGCTTACTCTCTGTTTCATCAAAAATGACATCCCTGCTCACAATAAATTTTCCATTTGTCAAAAGACGATACCCTTTATTTTCATCTGAATAGCCAATCATGGTGCATTTCAAACTTCTTGAATCAAGCTTAGTTCTCTTTTCTTTGGGAACTAAGGCATAACATATGGATCCAAAAACTAGAAGATGTTTAACTTTAGGATTGAAACCAAACCAAGCTTCATAAGGGCTGATTTCTTCTAACGAAGCAGTTGGAGATCTGTTTCTTAGATAGACAGCTGTATGGATTGCTTCTGCCCAATATGTTGGACTTAACCCTTCGAAAGTTAACATGGATCTCGCCATGCCTAACAATGTGCGATTCATCCTTTCTACGACTCCATTTTGCTGTGGAGTGTAAACATTTGTAAGATGCCTTCTGATGCCATTTTCACTACAATAAGTTTTGAATTCATTTGAATTGAATTCTCTCCCATTATTTGTCATGAGAGTACCTATCTTTTCTTTGACCTCATTTTCAATAAGTTGTCGAAAAATTTTAAATTTCTCAAATGCTTCTGACTTGTTTTTGAAGAAGTAAACCCAAGTCATTCTACTGAAATCATCAATAAATAGCAAGAAATATTTGCAACCACCTAATGAAGTTTGTAGTGGACCACACACATCACTGTGAACTAGTTGCAGCAGCCTATTTGCGCGCCATGTACTTGTTGGAAAACTTTCTCGACTTTGTTTGCCATAAATGCAGGCTTCACATTTAGCATTTTTATTGTTGAAAGTTGGAAGTCCTTTAACCATCCCTTGTTTCTGCAATTGAGAAATACTGTCAAAATTAAAATGTCCATATCTTACATGCCATAATATTGTATGTGAAATTCCTGTAGTAACTGCCCCTGCAAAATCAGAATGTCTTGGACTAACTGTCCCTTTCATCCTTAACAGTTTTCCATCTTCATATCCTGTCATCACTGTTTGGAAGTTTTGTTTAACTGAATTAATCTTAACTAAGCCATCTTCCATAATTATTTGATGTCCTGCTTGTCGAATCATGACCAAAGACAACAAAATTTTCTTAAAGGTGGGTACATACCACACATTGGAAATCAATTTTTCTCCAATGTCAGGGAGAAAAACTTTGACTGCACCTTTTCCATAAGGCGTATGTTTTGTATCATCTGCTAGAAATATGGAATTAAGATGGCACTCTTGAAAATTCCAAAATAAATCTCGTCTACAGGTCATGTGTTGAGTTGCTCCTGAATCCAAAATCCAAGCATATTCATAATCACTCTTAATATAGGAGGAAAGTTGGATTGCTGGTGAAGAAGTGAAGACATATTCTGAGTCATTATCATCTTGATCTTGATAATTTGCAAACTTTGCTGAAGGTTGTTGAAACTTAGAAATTTTATTGATATATGTGCGAAAATATGAAGCATAGTGACCACTCTATTACATCGCCTGCAAACAATTTGACTCAAATCGATGCCTCTTCCTTGAGACTATCCTCTGCCTTGAGACTGTCCTCGACCTTTTCTTTGTCCTCTGTTTTGAGATTGTCCTCTCCTTGGATTCTGTCCTGTGCCTTGCTAAGATCCTCTATTTTGATTGTTGCCTCTGCCTTGAGAATTGTTTCTGCCTGAATTGGAGCCTCTGTTGGAGTTGTTTCCTCTGTGTTGACTGCGACCACGACCTTGTGCTGCTTGATTATGATTAAAATTACCTTTTCCTTTGTTTCTGGAATTTTCAGCTGAAGAGTTGCTAGTACTGGCCTCTGTGAGAAAAACATCTTCACCAACTTTCTTTTTCTTCCCAAAAGTTTTATCATGTTGAGTCAACATTTCGCAGAGCTCATCAAAATTTAGCTTTTCTAACTTTCCAGTTAGCTGTAGAGTTTCCAAAAAATGTGTGTAGGAAGAAGGAAGCCCAAAAATTAAAATTGTGACCATAAAACTATCATCTACTGCTTGAAAACCAGCATTAACAATTTCCTGCTTAATATTCTTAAGTCTGGAGATGTATTCAAGAATATCTCCTTCTTCAGTCAATTTTTGATGCAACAATTTTAATTGTAGGTCAACTCTTTTTGATTGAGGCTGAGTATCAAATAACTCTTTAAAAGTTCTCAAAGAAGACCATGCATCTTGACCTCAGTATTTTTACAGTCCTACAGATGCTCGAATTTTTCTAAAATTACAGTGACTGCTATCTTGAATGAATCAAATTCACTACTATTTTGAATGAATTGAATCGAATTCTTCCTTTCAGGACTGGTGCATGATGTTCTCATAAAACAGAGAAAACAAGAAACATGCTCTCAATGGATTGGATTGGCTTCCTCCTCAAGTCATGCGTGTAAGTAATCCACTATTCGAATGGAAAGAAATACAAATTTTTCAGGTGCTGGGACGTTTTTATTATTACATGTTTGAAATTGGTAGTGTTCTCTACGTGAAATTAACGTTTGCCTTGCTGTACTGAACTCTGTCCTTGAACACTGCACAACGACATTAAAAAAAAAGAAAACGCAGCTTTTTTCTTTGGCTAATCGCTCAGCAACTGCATTAGCCGCCTCCACCACTCATTCAATTCTGTTTTTGATTACCTCTGTTGCATGTTGTCTCTCCATGATGCACAAAAAAAATGATAGCGTTTTCATAATCCTTCAAATTGTGTTTTACAGCGTTTACAACCAGCAGTTCAAAATGTCAAGTTGAATATTGAAAGCCCAAGAACAAGAACGCCAACATTTTAAGGTAATTTCCAGCATTTGCAGTCAGCCATCATTGAATGTTTAAAAGGTAAACGCCAGCATTTTAAGGTAATTTCCAGCGTTTAATAAGTTTGAAGACCAGCAGTGAAGACCAGCGTTTTAACCAGCGTTTTAACCAGTTAGATTACTTCTTCAACGTTCAAAGCAACATTTGATAAGTCTGAAGCAGCGTTCGATTGAATTAAAACAATGTTTTAAACTGAATTAATCACTGAGAAATTAAAATATGAATGTCTGACATTGTTTGCCAGCATAATACCATTGTGCGGCATTTGATTTCATGGTGCTATTATGGAATTGTTGAGATCGAGCGTGTGGTAGCGTGCAACTAGTTGAGCTGCAACAGAGATCGAATACATGTTGTGGAAATGCGTTGGAGTCATATGATCTAACTCTTTTGTTGGTCAACTATTGTGAAAATTCTTTTTTTTTTGTGTTCGATATTAAATCATAAGGTGTCGTAGCACGTTTTGAAGAGTATTGTAATAATTTTTTTTTGTAGTAATAAGGATTTTTGTAACTTGTTGGAGTAATAAGGTTATGTAATTTTTTGGAGTAATAAGGCATTTTTTGTTTTGTAATTTGTTTCTGGGATGATATTGTAACTCAAAGTAATTTTACTTTGAGGGGGGGGTAACTTTTTTTTACCAGATTGTGCAAGCCCATAATTGTAAAAGTCAAATTTTGAAAGTTGCCTTGTAAATATTTGAGAAATTGACTAGAGCCAAGTGCAAAGCTCAGTCATTTTTCTCCTGTTTCAACGACTATTCGAGGGTCAAGGCCAAGCCCCGATAGTTCGTTTTTTTGTGTCGTGTGTTGCTGTTGTGTTGCGCATCTTGATATTTTTTGGAGCTTGATTCGTGGTGTGAAGTTTAAACACTACAATGTCTAAGTTGATTAATTTCTTTTCTGATTCCGACAAACTTGAAGGCTCAAAATATTACAAAACATGGCAACGCCTCATCGAAAGCACTCTTGTTTATAATGAACTATGGCATGATATATGTGATGGAGATGTAAAGCCAAATAAACCTACAGATGCAACTGCACTGGCAAAATGGGAAGTTAAAAATGCCAAAGCATTAGCTCTCATTAAATCCTCTGTCAATGATGAAATGTATGTCCATATCGAAAATGCTCTGATACCACATGTAAATGCAGAAGTGTCCTCAGACACATAACTTTATTGATCATGCAAAAATATTACATAGCAAATTACAAGAGTTTACACACGTAAACTCACGCTCTCCCATTCTCTCATTACACACTGAAATATGAAACTAACCTATTTATAAGCTCTATGTTCTAACTTAATCTAGTTATGGATCACTTGGAAAATCAACAAGTGTCCATTTACAATAAATGTCCTTATAACCATTCTACTAACTTTACTCCTAACTTAGAGCCTAGGAAACGACTCTTTTCTAGAGTCCTAATTTTTAATAACAAATTTCTATTTCTAAATATCTCAAAGATTTATTAAATATTCTAGAATAATAATTATTAATTTAATATCTTAAATTAATAATTATTTTATTCAAACATTATAACCTATGATAAAATTTATTTTGGATCATCTAACATGCACTTTATGTGTTCTTGTTGTTGTGATTATTTTCTTTCACATCGTATTTACTTTTAACAAGCATTCATAGAAATAATTACATAAATAAGAGCATACTCATCATAGAATTACTTAGAGAACTAATTAAAGAATAATGTAAGAAAATACTTTAAATAGATATACTAAACAAATAAATAGAAGTTTCATTAACATTGTTGGTGTATGTTACAAATTTTTCCTAGCATACCAATCTTAAATATCTTTCTAGTATACAAAGGGTTGTCAGGGAAATTATTAAATTGAACATAATTTCCAGGTTATCCTATTCACATATATCAATTTTTGTTCTAGTGCTATTTGAAACATTAGGTATGATTTGGAATAAAAATAACATTCCTTATTTTAGGAGCCACAAGAAGGCCTATTTCATATATATATTTTTATTTTATCTACGTGACAACATTGAATTAAAGTATTAGGGAGAAATTTATTGACGAAATACCCATGTGGTCATTATTAATTTTATAAGCTTTGAAACCTTTTTCCATGCCTAAAAAATTTCACCATAATTTCAATTGTTAAAAAAGTAAGAAGAACTACAAATTCTAACATTGACATATTTAGTCCTAGATACGAGTGATGTGACGAACGTGCTATCCCAAGGCATGCGATGATGCAACATGCATGGGATCGGTGATGCCATGATAGGCAGGTCGCACCACGCCGCAACAGGTTTCAGTTAATGGTGCTAATGTTGCAGATGATGGTCAAATGTGACCTTGATCAGAGAGACACAACCATAAATCCTCCGAGGAGCCTTCACCCTCGCATTTTACCCCCTGCTCTCCAGTGAAACTCTGTCGTAGCTCTCCTCCCTGGCTTGGCGTGCTCTCTGCACCTCAGCCTAGTCTCCTGCTTCGCTTGCACCTCTATGGCACCAAGGCAATGACAGAAGCCTCACAGAGGAAGCATCTAGGGCGCCCTTCCCGCCAGGCTAACCAAAGACTCAACTGAAAAATTATTCCACTCTAAAGAAGAGCCCTCCTTTTCCCCCTTCGCTCAGTTTGCTGCCATGACTTATGACTACTCCTCCGCCTCCATAGCTCATTTTGATCCACTCGCAGATCCTTTATCCCCTTTGTTGAGCCCTCCATGACACCCTTGCCCAAAGTCAAGCGGAAATACCACAAATCCACCATCCCTCGCTCCTTAATGTCTCCTCCCAAGAAGTTGGAATGCCTGCCTGTTAAGGCCTCCTCTATGCACATTCCCAACCTCTGGTATTACACTGCAAGAGGTTGGAGTAGGTGTGATGAGAAGGGGGAGCCGCAAAATGTCCCTCATGTCTTCACAGAGGAGGAAGAGGAAATAGCTCGTATATATGGGCATCTAATGATGGAGGAAGAACCAGTGGAATCTGAAGCAGATCAACATGGGGAAGCATGCAAGGACTGAAGGTTTTTGCACCATAGTTCACTTTTGGACATACTTGATATTTGTAGTTTTTTAAGTTTTAGTTAATGTTTTAGCAAATATAGATGTTTCAAACTTTTCTAGACAATCCAAGGGTTGGCTTCCCTGTCATGGGCAACCGCTCCTTTTGATATTTTAGACACAATTGTGAGCAGGAATTGGATAAATTCCTCAGCTCATGCCATGGAATGTAATATATTTTGTTAATCAATAGAATTTATAATAGCTTACAAAAAAACATTGACATATTTAGAATATTCAAAGACTCCATTTTAAGTATAGTTGTATTTGAATTTTTGTTCAATTACAAAGTAATAAAACTTGTAGGTCTCATGACCTTGTGACTTTGTCTTTTTTCAAGTCACATTTACATTCCATGCATATACATCTATACTAGATGTAACATTCATATAAATTTAAATTGGCTGTCACATTTATATATATTTGAATAAGCACTATTGCTCTATTAAATGTTCAACCTATTTAATTGTCATGTCAATACCCATCTCATTTGCAAAGTACAATTTCACAATGTTGAAGCAAGGTTGTGATCCCTTCCAACATAGACAAGTAAGAAAATCTATGTGAATAATTTTTAAAGATATATGAAAATGTCGTTCCTGTATTAATTGATCATATGCAAAGAAAAAGTTAAGGAGGGATAAGACTATTCTTCTTTCAAAAATCTGAGGGAATCCTATGCAAATAAAATCTTGTATGTTTTTCTTAAATGCACAATAAGGCAACGTGTGAAGAAAAAGATAAGTTAGAACCATTTTTCTATAAAATTTACCAGGAATATGTTAAATTGTTTGCTATATATATTTTTTCATTTATTTAGCTGACACGCAACACTTAATTTTATGCATTTAGTGAAAATCTATTATACACTCAAAGTTCATGTGGCATATACATAATGTTTGATTTTTTTAGATATATTTAATGTCATTTTTCTTAGGCAAGGAATTAGTTTGGAAAAAAAAATAGGAATTAGATCATGTAATATAGGCTCTCTAACAATGCATTTTATAATGTTGTTGGTGGTTTGTTTGGTTAACAAGGTTCAGGAAATGTTTATATATGAAAGAATTTTTTTTATTGCATTTTAGATAGTCAAAATTTTCACTCTCTATTAACGTAGATTCACCAATAGGAGAATTACAAAGGACACATATTTGTTCAAATGGGGTTGAGTATGCATTTTCTATTATTAATACACCTTCAAATTATTTATGTGATATATGAATTAATATATTGAACAAAATAATATATATGTTTTCAAGCAGTTATGTATATTAAATTTGTGGATGAAATTGTATGCCCATATTTATAACAATTGTTGACATATTTATTTTCTTCTATTCATGTACCATACTAGTTCTATAGAAATTATATAAAAATATGTTATATGTCCAAGATTCTTGATCACACACTATTTAACTTCATGCACAATACAAAATCTATTCCACCATTGATCATCACATGCAGAAATCGAATCAATTGCAATGCACACATGAAACCATAAAAATTCACACACATTAACACAATGATTTAACGGGAAATCCTGAAGCTAAAAACCCCAACTATCTGTATATAATATATGTCATAGAGATCATGTAACAATCCTCATACAAAGTTGATTATATCAAGCTCTCAGTACAATACAATCGCTACACACTAATTAGGCTCGATCTAGCAAATCCATGCATCGATCTCTGCCACCTGCTAGCCTGCCTCTACTGTGCAATCCCTGCAGAATAATGGCTCTGAATGAACTCGAATCCACTTGGCTTGCACTGCGCAATCGTCATTGGCATCTCCACTGAGTGTTGTATGCAACCAATGCATTACTATAGGCACAACTGATAGTCACACTTGCTCTTTCACCTACCTCTCCACTGGTCTCCACTGAACTGTCCATGCATTGTAGTTAACTGATGTATTCTTCAGTTGATTAATGAGTTAATATTTAGTGAATTAATTAATAATTAATTCACACCAGCATCACCTAGTGTATCAATCGGTTAGACTAGATACAACTAGCTCAGCGTATCTAGCGAGTTAAATTGAACACGACTCCACCAACTACTTCTACAACTCCACCAAACTCTATCACATGAGTTCTATTTGAAGTCCTCATGCATTAAGCTCATTAAACCCTAAGGAATAGCGTAATTTCTTACGCTGTCAACTCTGTGCCACATGCGGCCACTGGCAGAAGTGCTCCAAGAGAATAAGATAATGTTTAGAGTCCAAATATTATTAAGAGCTAATAATATTTGACATATCTATTTTTAGACTGGAAATTTAAAAATAGATTCCACCCAATATGTCTAAAAATAGAAGTCCATATATTTTTCCAACTTGACCAACCATCCACAAATAGCATCCTGCAACTCATAGAATATGATTGACATGTCTAAAAATAGACTTTGCGCCAAAAATAGCCTACGGGCCCACTTAGTGAAGGCGACTCTTTTCACTAAGCTCATCATCTTGTTGAATCTCAACAAGTTCTGAGCTCTATTATAAATGTCATTTGCATCATGTGATCTTTTCTTTTACATCTCTGCTCATGGTTATATTTTTTAACAACATTAGAAGAAATTCACCTTTTTTAAATTGTTGTTCCATTACGTAAAGATTTTTTCATGTGTTTCGAACAATTAAAGTAGTCACATAAACTATTGTAATGGTTACTCGAATACATATTATCATTTGAATGTTGAAAATAACTAGATGTGCAAACTTGTACTAAAGCTTTGTCACTATTTGAGTCACCGTATTTTATATTTAGATTATATTGCAACTCAAATTTTCTAGTGAGCATGATAGTAGCACCAATTCTCACAATTGGATACATGTTCTTATTTTTTGCAAATTGTTTCACTGTTGTGTTTACTATGAAGTTGAATTCTTTGCAAATAGTAGACATTGTTTCTATGATGCTTGATCCCTTAAGCAATATGATATGATTGCAATCACCATAGTCATAGTTGGTTTTTGTCAATAATTTAAATCTTGTAATGGATATTCCATGATGAGGTAGGTTTTTCCTTGTGTCTCTAGATTAGGTGAGTAGGGATAGTCAATGTAGATATCATCATTTCCTTCTTGTTTGTCACACCAATATGCAAGATTCAATGCATTCTATTATATTTATCTAGGTAGGTGTTTAATATGAACATTACACCTCCAATAAACACTTATCTAGTCCTATGACTATTCAAGTCCTCTATCGATCTTGTATTTGGATGTGTAAATATAGGTCTTTGTGCATTTTTTTTACAAAAATAAGTAATGCAAAGGAAGTTGTGTTGCCTACATTTTCATAGACATAATTTTAGATTATTCATGTTTTATTATGTTGATTTCTTGAAATAAACCTGTTATTATTTCTCTTGAACTTAAAATAATGATTGTGTATGACACTAACATTTTCTACTATGGCATAGAGAAAAACGTAGGGATATGGCTTTTCCAAAATTATTGGGAAAATAGCTTATGAATTATTTGTGTCTATTCATGTTGTGATGTTTGTGATGCTTAGATATTGATGCTTTATTTTCTTGTCCATCTTTTGTTGATTTAAACAATTATACATTAATGATAAAAGAAGTAAGTGTGCATATATATATATATATTTAATTTTCTTTACATCTTTCACTTTTAATGTTTTCTTTATATGAAGATATGGACATACAATATGCACTTCTTAATAATATATAGTGTCTAATATAATAGTGGTGAAGTGTTAAATATAAGTGTGAGACAAAATAAAGATATAATTGCTAATATGCATTGGAAGTTTGGATTTTGTAAATAAAATATGATAATGTCGGATTCCCACTTATACTCAGAAGGGGGGAGGGGAGGTTTCTTAGGTCCCTATAATGTTGAGATTCAACAAGATGATGAGCTTAGTGAAAAGAGTCGCCTTCACTAAGTGGGCCCGCAGGCTATTTTTGGCGCAAGTCTATTTTTAGACTATGTTTATTTTTAGACATGGTGATCATATTTCAGAAGTTGCAGGATGCTATATGTGGATGGTTGTTCAATTTGGAAAAATAGATGAAATTCTACTTTTAGAATATTGGGCGAAGTCTATTTATAGATTGCTGATCTAAAAATAGATGCATGTCGATTATTATTAGCTCTTAATAATAATTAGAAACTAAACATCAACTTATTCTCTTGGAGCACTTTTTTTTCAGTGCACAGATGTGGCACATCTGTGGACTGAGGGAATTACGCAATTCCCAAGGGTTTTCTAGAGCTAATGCATGGAGGACTCAGTTAGAACTCAAGTTGCAGAGTTATGACATAGTTGGAAGAAGTAGTTATGGAGTTGTATTTAGTTTAACTCAGTTAGACTCAGTTGAGCTAGTTGTATCTAGTCTAACTGAATGATACACTAGTGAGAGCGGAGTGAATTAATTAGTTAATTAATTCACAAATAATAACTCATTAATCAACTGAACAATACAACAATTAACTACAGTGCATGGCAGTTTCAGTGGAGACCCAATGGAGAGATAGGTGAAAGGGCAAGATGGACTATCTGTTGTGACTATAGTGATGCATTGATTGCATCACACACACATTGGAGTTGCCAATGAGGATTGCATAGTCAAGGAAAGAGTAATTAGAATTCATTTTGGGCTATTCTTCAGCAAGAATTTCGCAGTGGAGGTAGGCTAGCAGGGGGCAGAGATTGGTGCATGGATTTGCAAGATTGTTCCTGATTAGTGTATGACGATTATACTGTACTGAGAGCTTGATAAGATTTGTATGAGGATTTTTATATGATTCCATGATACATAATATATATTTGGGGTTTTCAGCTTCAGGCTTTCCCGGTTAAAAATTGTGTTATGTTCGATTGATTTTTATTTATGCTTCACATGTGTGTGCAATTAATTTTTACGCAAATAGATTAACAAGTGGAATTGATTCAATATCTTGCATAAAGTTAAATAGTGTGAGATCAGGTGAATCTAGGACATATGCATGCTTAGTGCATATAATTTCTACATGGTATCAGATGATTTTTGATTGAAGATTGAAATTGTGAAGTGAGTTTGTGTTGGTGAACAATTCAAATTTGCTACAGAAGATTCTTGGTGCAGAAGTTGAGTATACATTGAAATGTCTTTCAGCGGGTTGTGTATGCCCTTGATGGGAGCTCGAATTACATAGCTTGGAAGGACAGGATGGAGGCAGTGCTAGAGGATAATGGGCTGAAGGAGTTCATAGATAGCGATGTTCCGAAGCCGGGATCTAGCGTTGCTGCATTACTTGATGCATGGCAAAAGAAGACAGAAAATACAAGGAGAATTCTGTTGGAAGGTGTGAAGGACCATATTGTGTCCAGCCTTCACGGGAAAGCCACTCCATTCTTAATGTGGAAGGATTTGACAGAATTTTTCCAAAGAAGAAGTGACCAGAGGAAGTTGGTGCTTAAAGACAAGCTCAGAAAAATAAAAATGGAGAAGGGCAACAGTATTCCAAAATACCTCATGAAGTTTGTCCACTGCAAAGATGAACTGGGAAGTGTGGGGGTTACTATTGATGAAGAAGAATTGGTGATCTTGGCTCTCCTTGGGCTTCCGAGGAGTTGGCATAGCTACGAAGACTCTGTCAATGGACGGGAGAAATTGTCGGGATGGGAGCGACTTTGGTCGGATCTTGTGCAGGAGGAGATAAGGCGGGGTACCAGGGATGGATCTTCATCGAAGAATGAAGATGAAGAGAATTTCACTTTGGCTGCCAAAGCAAGGAAAGGTAAGGGGAAGAAACATCCTTCAAAATTTGATGCTAAAGGCAAGAATCAGGATTTTTCCAAAGTCATAGTGTTTTCACTGTCACGAACATGGGCATTTGGCCACTAACTGTCCACAGAAGAAGAAGAACAAGAAGGTTTTTGGATTTGCAGCTGGAGAGGCCTTAGCCTCACAATTTGAGCTTGATTTATCCTTGATCGCATGCTTAGTTTCGAGCTGCATGGGATCGGTGTGGTATCTTGACAGTGGTGCGTATTTCCATATGACGGGAGACAATGAGTTGTTTAGTGTTTTGGAGGAGAAGGACCTCCAGATGCATATAGAGATGGGTGACGATGGTCGGTACAGTGTGACTAGAATTGGGACCATTACCTTTGAGAGGGAGTCTGGTAATCCATTCTTGTTGAAGAATGTCATGCATGTTCCAGGTCTGAAGAAGAACTTGGTCTCGGTCGCAATGCTGGAAGAAAAAGGTTATGATGTTGTTTTCAGTGAGGGAAAAGCCTTCCTTCGACATAAAAAAACGGGTCAAACCAAGAAGATAGGGGTTCAAATTAAGAATATCTACAAGCTGGAGGTAGATGGCTGCGCTGTAATGGTGGGAAAAGCAGAAGAAGTGGTGAGCCGGGATGAGGGAAGATTATGGCACAGGAGATTGGGCCATCTTCACCATGGCGCTTTGAGGATTTTGTAGCAGATTTATACTGGACTTCCCAAGGGTACTCTTGTGTAGTAAAATCAGTGCAAGGGATGTAATATGGGTAATTTTGTGAAGACCACCTTTCATGAGAAGGAGAACCATGCTTCAGTGATCCTGGAGAGAATTCACACAGACGTGTGTGGACCTTTCTCGGTTGCTTCAACAACAAAACATAGGTATTATGTTATATTTTATGATGACTATTCTCATAGATGCTAGATATTCTTCATGCAGAAGAAGAGTGAAACGTTCTCAAATTTCTGTGAGTTCAAGGCATTGGTGGAGAAGGAGTTGGGGAAGCAAGTGAAAGCTCTATGGAGCGATAATGGTGGTGAATACATCTCGGACGAATTCAAAGACTTTTGTAGCAAAGAAGGAATTTGAAGAGAACTCATAGTGCCTCATAACCCACAATATAATGGGGTTGTGGAGAGAAATAATAGAACGATCGCGGGTGTTGCACGAGTGATGCTGCATGACCAGGGCCTACCGATGCACTTGTGGGTGGAAGCATGCAACACTACGGTTTATGTGCAAAACCGTTGTCCTCATAGAGTACTTGACATGAGTACACTCGAAGAAGCTTTTACTGGTAAGAAGCCTGATATTTCTCATTTGAAGATTTTTGGCTCACCTATTTACATTCATGTGACAAAGGACGCCAGGAAGAAGCTGGAGCTGACTGTAGAATTTGGGATATTTGTGGGGTATACAGAAACACCCCATAATTATTGTGTGTATTTTCCAGACAGTCGAATGACTGTTGTGTGACGGGATATAAAATTCAATGAGGTGAAATCCATGAAGCTGTCACTTGAGAGGGAGCTACACTTGCATGCAGAGGACGAAATTCTTGTTCCCAAAGATGAGCCTCTAGATGTGGATCAGACATAGGAGGAGATTCATGCATTGAGCAAGCTACTCACTGTAAACAAGCAAGCCATTTGGCCGTACACAGTGAGAGATTGAGGCTTGATGTGGCACGGAATGTGAGTTCCTACATCCGTACAGACGAACGATCCTGGCCAGGTTACTAGATACATGGATACGACAAGTGTATCATGACAAAGCCATCTTCTTTGAAGAAGCGATGCGGAGACACATGGTAGATGGAGGGGGGGGGGGGGGGGGGGGGTGGGAAAATTAGTTGTAGGATCGAGATGGATCTACAGGTAAAACAAGCGTTGATGGGAGCGTCGAAGTATAAGGCAAGATTTTTGCGAGGCTATAAAAAGATCGAGGGATTGAATATGAAGAAACCTTTGCACCTGTCGCACGGTATTCTTCCATACGGACCATCCTTGCTCTCTCAGCGCAGATGGGTTGGCACATTCATCAGATGGATGTGAAGACTGCGTTCCTTAATGGGATCATTGAGGAAGAGGTGTAAATCGAGCAGCCTGAAGGATTTGAGATCTTCAATAGTGAGTCGCATGTGTGCAGGCTCAAAAGAGCACTGTATGGGCTGAAACAAGCACCACGTGCTTGGTACACTTGGATCGACAGCTATTTCACTGGACTTGGCTTCACCAAGAGTGAGGCAGATGAAAACCTGTACTAGATTGTGGTGGAGGTTAAGATTTTAATCATTGTACTTTATGTTGATGATTTAATACTAACAGGTGATGAGCAGTTGATACACTCATGCAAGGTAGATCTTGCAAAGGAGTTTGAGATGAAGGATTTGGGCCTCCTTCATTATTTCCTTGGATTGGAAATATGGTAGCGGGAAGGTGAACTGTTTGTATCTCAAGGCAGGTATTCTTGGGAGATACTTGAGAAGTTTCAAATGCAAGGCTGCAAGCCTATTGACACTCCTCTTCCAGGAAATTAGGAGAAAGAGGATGCTACATCGACAGAGGTAGTGGATGCCACTGTTTATCGACAGCTGGTGTGTTCGCTCATGTATTTAGTCAATACAAGACTGGACATATGCTATGTGGTGAACCGGATTTCACAAGCGATCGTTAAGCCTACTAAACTCTTTTGGAAGGCAGGCAAGCATGTCCTGAGATATCTCAAGTGCACATCTGAGTATGGTTTATGGTACATATAGATGGATGAGGTGAAGTTGCATGGCTTCACAGATGCAGATTGGGCAGGAAGTCCAACAGACAGAAAGAGCACATCAGGAGGGATTTTCAGTATCAGATCTACGGTAGTTTCTTGGTACAACAGGAAACAAAGATCCATGGCACTTAGTTCAGTGGAAGCAGAATACATGGTAGCAATTCAAGCTACATGTGAGGCTATCTGGATGAGCAAGATCCTGGTTGGTTTGTTCAGTTCACATTTAGATCCCATAGTGATACATTGTGATAATTAGAGTTGCATTAAACTCTCGGTTAATCTTGTGTTTCATGATAGATCTAAACATATTGATATCCGGTATCATCATATCAGAGATTGTGTGCAGCAGAAGATCATGTTGCTTCAGTACATTCCTATGGAGGATTAGGATGCAGATATTCTGACGAAGGCGCTCACGAGGATCAAATTCGAATACCATAGAGGTAGGATCAGGGTGAAGGATAATCCCTATCTTGTTGAGAGGGAGTGTTGAGATTCAACAAGATGATGAGCTTAGTGAAAAGAGTCGCCTTCACTAAGTGGGCCCGCAGGCTATTTTTGGCGGAAGTATATTTTTAGACTATGTTTATTTTTAGACATGATGATCATATTTCAGAAGTTGCAGGATGTTATCTGTGGATGGTTGGTCAAGTTGGAAAAATAGATAAAATTCTATTTTTAGAATATTGGGCGAAGTCTATTTATAGATCACTGATCTAAAATAGATGCATGTCGATTATTATTAACTCTTAATAATAATCAGACACTAAACATCAACTTATTCTCTTGGAGCACTTTGTTTCAGTGCACATATGTGGCACATCAGTGGACTGAGGGAATTATGCAATTCCCAAGGGTTTACTGGAGCTAATGCATGGAGGACTCAGTTAGAACTCAAGTGGCGGAGTTATGACACAGTTGGAAGAAGTAGTTATGGAGTTGTATTTAGTTTAACTCAGTTAGAATCAGTTGAGCTAGTTGTATCTAGTATAACTGAATGATACACTAGTGAGAGGAGTGAATTAATTAGTCAATTAATTCACAAACGATAACTCATTAATCAACTGAAAAATACAACAGTTAACTATAGCGCATGGCAGTTTCAGTGGAGACCCAATGGAGAGATAGGTGAAAGGGCAAGATGGACTATCTATTGTGACTATAGTGATGCATTGATTGCATCACACACACATTGGAGTTGCCAATGAGGATTGTGTAGTCAAGGCAAGAGTAATTCGAATTCATTCTGAGCTATTCTTCACCAGGGATTGCGCAGTGGAGGAAAGCTAGCAGAGGGAAGAGATCGGTGCATGGATTTGCAAGATTGTTCCTGATTAGTGTATGACGATTGTACTGTACTGAGAGCTTGATAAGCCTTGTATGAGGATTTTCATATGATTCCATGATACATAATATATAGTTGGGGTTTTCAACTTCAGGCTTTCCCAGTTAAAAACTGTGTTATGTGCGATTTATTTTTATTTATGCTTCACATGTGTGTGCAATTAATTTTTCCGCAAATATATTAACAAGTGGAATTGATTCAGTATATTGCATAAAGTTAAATAGTGTGAGATCAGGTGAATCTAGGACATATGCATGCTTAGTGCATATAATTTCTACATATAATACTAGTTATTTTTATTGTTAGTATAGCCCCCTTGTTGTTATTTTTGTGCCCATGTAGCCCCCATATTTTTATTGTTGTTCCCCATAGAAGGCCACTATTGTTATTGTTATGTTGTTACATTATTATTTTTATGTAGGCTTTGATTATATTGTGACCCTTAGACTCATATATATACCAAGGAGGTCTTGTCATTTGTATCATTGAATATTTTTTCATTTATATGATGTAAAGGAGGTTCCCTCTCGAAGAGGATAATTTTCAAGTCATTGATATATATTTTGTTCTGTTTGTGATCTGGTTGCATAACATTTGGTATCCGAGCTTTGGATTCTAGGGTTCCGCTGCTTCAAACAAGTCATCTTGGAATTTTCTCTATAACATTTTTTTCGCTATATTTTTTGAGATATGGTCCGAAGAAGTTAGGGTTTCTGCATGCTCCATAATTCAATAACAATTAGGCAACCTGGGGAAAATCATCATAACTTTATCTTAGAGCATCATATTGAAATTTAGTAGAAATTAATTTAAAGTGAATGAACTATAGTTTCTTGTGTATTAATTTAAGTGCTGAAGTTTGAAACAGTGACACGTAGCATCTCATACAAGTTCATTCAACTAAAATTTTCGATAATGAGGTAGTCCTGGAAGACTTGGCGTAAATTTATTTTCAAGAATTCAATCTTGGTATGAATTGTGGCATTGGAAAGAATACTTAGAGGGATACCACAACATGGAATGTTAGACCTTGTGAGGCTGAAATTATAGAGGTAAAAAAATTTGAAGATACAACTCCTAAAAGTAAGAAAAATGTGTGTATTTCTTAAAATTTTGCATAAATTTTGTTTGAAAAATTAGTTTGACGTCATTCAAAGGGAATAATGAAGCATATATATCATTTTTTGATTTCAAAATGACTGGAAACAAAAAAAATGAATACACCTAGTATGCAACAAAAAAAATTCACTATGAAGCATGAAGAAGAGGAAGAAATGTAACATGTTTTATCAAAATTACAAGACCGAGTGCAAAAAATTTCACTCTCGTAAAGAGTAACCAAAAATGAACTAGAAGCTAAGATGGATGATTTAGAAGCAAAAATAAAAGGCAACATGGAAGGTTTGAATGATGGTTTAAAAACATACATGGTAGTTTTTATAGTATGCATGAACGCGATGAATGTCAAGTTGGAAGGGTTGGAAAAGTTGTTGTAAGAAAGGATTCCTAGTGGTGACAAGGTAATCCATGAAAATCATGATGAGGAAAAAAGGAATATAAATTATGATGTTAGAGACTCCAATGTTGGGTTTAAGACCCACCACATTCCAAATATATATGTGATGAAGATTTATGGCAAGGATTCGGTAACATGGATACTACAAATGGAGCAATTATTTGATCTACATGATGTCACACACACATAAAATGTATGCATTGAATATTTATATTTAGAACAAAATCAGTTTGTGTGGTATTTATGGCTTTATTCTCGTAAATCAATTTTCACTTGGACAATTTTTTCGGGAGAATTGGTAGCACATTAGGAGCATACAAAGAGAAATGCCTTCTTTAGCCAATTGATAAATCTAAAAAAAAAGGGTTCAATGGAGGAGCACATTGAGTACTTCAAAAAATTTAATATCAAGGTAAATGATATTCCAGAGGAGCATAGGATTGAATTCTTCATAGGGACTTTAAAGGATAACATCTAACATGAGATTCTCCTTTGGGAACCTGATTCATTGGAGAAGGCATTCAAGGTGGCAAGAAAAGTTCAAAGAAAAATTATGGTAACAAGGAAGTCTACCACTCACAACTATAAAGATGGGAGTGTTACTACTCCTAGCCTCCCAAAACCTACAATATTGACACCACAACAACTAAAAGAAAAAATAGAAAAATGGATTTGTTTCAGTTGTGATAGCAAATAAACTAAGGGTCATAAGTGTGCTGAGAAGAAATTATTTTACGTAGATTGTGAAGAGGAGGAAGAAAAGGAACTAGATGTTGGATGTGGAGCCTCATTGTATTCATAATTCAGAGGTCTTACTTTAGCCCAATCCCCGATGAGGGGTGCGAGGGGGATTCCCCCCCACCCACTATTACCTATGGGGTCTAGGGGGGGGCGACTACATATTTTGAGCCCCCCTTGGTAGGGGTTTGGGGGTAGTGCCTCCAAATCTAAAAATAAATGAAAAATTGCCTTGTAAAATACTGTAATTTCATAGTCAATCTGGGTCCTTCATTAGGCGGATGATTTAACGGTAGAATTTATGTTAATTTATGGTTTTTTTCCCTAGAAGGAAATCCTCAGTTTATATGTGGGAATTGTATTGCAGTTGGGTATTATTATTGAGTGAGAAAGAGAGTGGAGATTGTGTAAGAGCGAAGAGGAAACTATAGTGGATCTGTTGTAGGTTGTATCTCTTCATTTTTCTGGATAATATAAAAGGAAGGATTAGTTGTTTCTCTATGGACGTAGCCAAAATTGGGTGAACCATATATATCTACGTTTCTCTTGTTTTATGCATTTTTATATTTATGTTTTCACAATATTTTTTGTACTTGATTTCTCCTTTAATTAATTTATAACAATTGGCATCAGAGCCGAAGGTTTATTTGGATGATAAACTCGCAGGAGAGAAGCGTTCTTGGTTCAAGTGGGAGAAATGGCGAAATATGGTAGGTTTAGGTTTGAGAAATTTAACGGCAAAAAATACCAGCTATGGAAGATGTAGATGGGAGATTATATGTATCAGACATATATGTATCTACCGTTGAGTGGAAAATCAAACCAGTTGATGAGTATGATAGATGTAGAATGGGAGATTCTCAACAGAAAGGCAATAGGAACAATATGGTTGTGCCTGGTAGCGTGAGTGGCATTCAACATTTCAAAGGAAACGACAACATAAGGTTTAATGATGAAATTGTCCAAACTATATGAAAAATTCTTGGCCTCAAATAAGGTTTTCTTATGAAGCATATATTTAATATGAATATGTCATAAGGTGGATATGTTGTTGATCATTTAAATGAGTTTAATATGGTTACCAGTCAATTAAGTTCTGTAGTTGTAAAATTTTATGATGATGTTATGGCTCTATCATTTATGTGATTGTTACCATAAAGTTGGAATGGTTTAGTTATCGCCATTAGTAACTCTATCTATGGATCTAGTAATTTAAATTTTGATGATGTTGTTGATTCCATCCTTAGAGAGGAAATGCAACAGAAAAAATTTGGTGAGACATCAGGTAATGCTTCGACTGCAGAGACTAGAGGAAGAAAAATAGAAAGAGGAAGGAGCCTAGGAAATCGTAGTAAGTCAAGAAAATTCATATCCAAATCTAGATCAGGGATAGTGTTATGGAAATGTGGGAAGAAAGGACACCTGAAGAAAGAATGTAAATCTCAAAAGGGAAAAGAAGGAGACGGATAGAAAAGAAAAATCATGAAGAGAATCCGACATGTGATGTGTTGCAATATTCCTTGCTTCTTTCATTAGAGAATATTATTGATGCCCGCGTGTTCAATTCAAGGGTCTCATTCCATGACACACCTGATAGGAAACATTTTCATGACTATGTTCAAGGATATTTTGGATAGGTTTGTCTAGGTAATGATAAACCCTGTAAAATAATTAGAATGGGTAAGGTTTTTATAAAGAAAAAAAATGGAAACTAATGGCTATTGAAGGAGGTAAGGCATGTTCTAGATCTGAAGAAAAATCTAATTTCAACAGGGAAGTTGGGAGGTGAAGGTTGTGTAACTATTTTTACAGAAAAACATGGAAGGTCACTAAAGGAGCCTTGGTAATAGAAAAAGGAGAAATTTTTGGTACATTGTATTTATGCAATAGTATTTCTAATTATGTTAATGTTTTAACCTCCACAGGAGAAAATACAACACTTTGGCATCATAGGCCTAGGCACATGAGTGAGAAGGGATGCAGATTCTCTAGTCATGAAATGTGTTTCCAGGTCTAAAGCATGTTGATTTGAATTTCTACGAAAATTGTGTTTATGGAAAACATAAGAGAGTCAAATTTATGAGAGTTGGGAAGGAAAATAAGAGTGAAAAATCAAAGCTTGTGCATACAGATTTATGGGGACCTGCTCATGTATCATCTCTCTGTGGCTCTTGCTATTATGTTTTATTTATGATGCAACTAGGAAAACTTGGATTTATCAGTGTATTCAAAATAAATCTAAAGTATTTGATACTTTCAAGAAACGGAAAGCTTTGGCTGAGAATGAGGCAGGAAAGAATTTGAAGTGTCTTAGATCAGACAATGGAGGTGAATACAACAAAAAATAGTTTGATAACTACTATTCATAGCATGGAATTCATAGAGAGAAGACAATTCCAGGAAAACCACAAGAAAATGGTGTCAGAAAGGATGAACAAGACAATCATGGAGTGTGCATGGTGCACGAGATTGCATGTAGTACTACCCTGACAATTTTGGGAAGATATCATAGATACTTATTTTTATCGAATAAATAGAGGGCATTCAAGTTCCTTGGATGGTGGTATTCCAGAGGAGGCGTGGACAGATAAAAAGGTAAACTACTCTTTTTTAAATACTTTCAGTTGTGAAGCCTTTGTCCACATCGATAAAGACAATAGAACAAATCTTGAGGCAAAATCAAATAAATGTACCTTTATTAGATATGGTGTAAATGATTTTGGTTATTGCTTATATGATTATGAAAATCATAAAATCATTAGGAGAACATATATCATATTCAATGAGAAGGTATTGTATAAGGATCAAATGCAAGGAAAGAAACATAGAAAATAAAACAAAAAACACACAATGATTGATGAGATCACAAAAAAAGTAAAGGTGCCTGAAAATCATAATGATCAACAACCACAACAAAAATAACAATCACAATAGAAACAAACACCTCAAACACCTAAAAGTGGTGTTAGAAGATATAGAAGGATAAGTAGACACCTTGAATGATACTCTCCTTCATTATATCACATATTGTTGATTGATTCTATTGAACCAGAAATATATGAAGAAGAAATGCAAGTAGAAACTAGGAAGAAGTGGGAGCAAGCCATGGAAGAAGAGATGGACCCCTTGATGCATAGCTAGACTTGGGACTTAGTCAAGTTTCCTACAGGTAAAAAAACATTGCAGAATAAATGGATTTATAGGTTGAAGTAAGAATATGGAGGTAAATAGAGTATAAGTCTAGACTTGTGGTGAAGGCGTTTGCAGAAAAGAAAGGTATAGACTTTGATGATTTTTTTCTTCTGTTGTTAAAATAACTTCAATCGAAACTATTTTAAGTCTAGTGACAACATAATATTTGCATCTTGAGTAGTTATATGTAACTAAAACCTTTTTCCATGGGTATTTGGAGGAAGAAATATATATGCATCAGCCACAAGGGTATGAGGTGAAAGGGAAGGAGAAGTTAGTGTGAAAATTGAAGAAGAGCTTATATGGCGTAAACCAGGCTCCAAGGAAGTGGTATTTAAATTTGACAAGTTTATGTCTAAACAAGTTTATACTAGATGTCACTCTGACCATTGTGTTTATCTTAAAAATAAAAATGATGGCAACTATATGCATCAATAGTTGGAAGCTTAATGTCTGCAATGGTTTGCATAAGGCCTGATATTTCACATGCAATGGGAGTTGTAAGCAGGTATATGAACAATCCATGAAAAGAGCATTGGATGGCAGTAAAGTGGATTCTCAGGTATTTGAGAGGTACCAAAAATCAAGTATGATGCTTTGGTGGTTCAAAAATATGTTGATGCATATATGTCAGGTGATAGAGATAACATGAGGAGCACCAGGAGGTATGCGTTTATTGTAGGCAGAACCACTGTCATGTAACAAACCTGGTGAAAAATTCATGAAAATAAAAGTTAATAAAGGAAAAACAATAACTACGGTTATGGGACACTTATTCCAAGATGAATGTTGGAAAAAAAATCCTAGTGTGGGTGTTGATTTGGTTTATAATGGATAAATAAATTGGAAAAGGAAATGGAAAAGGATTTGGAAAGGCAAAGTGACATTTATTTATGAAAAATAATGGAAAATTGGAGAAAATAGATGCCTCATTAATAAAAATACATCTGAGGATCAATTGGTACCTTTTGTTAGTGTAACCTTTTGTTGATTCAGTTTTGGAGCTCTCTCTCTATTCTCTCTCTCACACACTCTTGGACACTTAGAGTTTTCTTGGAGAAATTCAACATCGAACCAAGAAAGGAAAATAAGGCAAAGAGGAAGAAAATATCAAGCAAGGAAGAACATGATCAAGCAAATAGAATAGGTCTACTTGCAGGTATTGATTTGAATTTATGTTTTCCTTGCTAGATTTAGCATGCATGGTTATGCATGTGTGTTCTTGGTTCTCTTGTTGTTATTGGCATGGGTTTTTCTAGGTGTGACTGTGTTCTTCAACCTTGCCTTTCCATTTCCAGATAGCCATGGTGCGATGGGATTCTCATGTTTTGGTTGAGCTGGATTTTTGGATGGATTTGAAACTGAGTGAGGTGGATCTATGAATGAAAGAAAACATGCCCTATTGATACATGAACTGAGTTATGGATTGCGGTATGTTGGGGTTCCCATGTTTTGGCCAGATTGGCAATACCAAAAGAAGAGACAACATCAGAACCACTTTCAGACCTCAGGATCTAGCCCTCCTGGGTCCAGAAAGGGATCTCTCTATGATTTTTAAAGGTATATGAATTTGAAGCTCAAAGGTTAAGATATTAGGCTAGTTATAGGCACATGGTTTGTTTGTTTGATTGTTTTTTTTGTTGCTAGTCATCAAGAAAGAAGGATTCAATGTAAGACAAGGATGAGAAAAGAGGATTTAGGCAAAGGTGAAGTATTCCAGGGAACATTTAAGACCATTGGGTAATGGAGTCAGGAAAGGGTTTACTTGCTATTCAATGTGCAGGCTTTCAGTTGGGCTAGTCATCTAAAACATTAGATCTTAAAGATGAGAGTGTGATATGGAACCGTAAGGGAGGAGGAAACAATAAAGATTTAGAACACAAAGTTAAAGACCTGATATCAGAGAGAGACTTTGAACTCTCAATGCTTTGGCCTCCAGCTTGAGGGATCTCAGAAAGGTTCAATCAATTGAAAAGGATCCTAGTGAGATAGAAACAGGGTTCTAGACCTCCCAGTGTTCCCAATTATTTCAATTAAATCCTAACAAGAACATCTAAGAACTGATTCATTTAATTCATACATCAACTAGCAGGCAATAACATCCACTACACTGGTTAAATCAATGGAAATCAAATCTTAAATAACACATTTAGTAGAAAACATCAAAGGCAAGGAGAGAAGAAACATAGGGTACCTAACAAGGGTAAATCCTATGCCAGATTTCTGATGCAAGCCAGTAGAAATGAAATGAAACGGAATGAAGTTAAGCACAAATACAGAGATAGAAAAACATCACCGTTGCTTTAGATCAGGATCCAAAGAAATGTGCTTGTCATATTAAAAAGCAACACCAATCAAGTACACCATTGCCAACAGCTTGATATTCAGTCTGAAAACATCTTCCTCAGCCTATCTTACAATTTTTCACAGAGACTTTGTCTTAAAAGAAACAGCTTGTAATTCTCTGATAACTGATCAACAACCATTACAATGAGTTCCTTCACGAATTTATAGCTCAAGTGGAGCAGAGAAAGTAGGTGAAAACTAAATGCAACATTAAAACTTAGAAGAGGAAGAGGGCCAAGGCCCATTCTATTTAAATTCTATGCATTTATCCATTTCACTCTTTGGGTGAAAGAGTGGTCTTCTCCAGGCTTCCATTTACTCCGGTATGTCTCTAATGTACTTTGGCTGCAGTACTCTGTAGTACTTCTGGTGAATAAAAAAAAAGTAAATAAATGATGCTAGGGTCTGCCATACTATGAATCAAATGCTCTGATAGCATTAGGACTATTTTCAGGGAGGAAGCTTCACTTGGACACAATGTAGACTAAAACAGCAATGCGTACCATGTCCTTGCTCAGGAAAAACATTCTGCTAATTTGAAAACCCTGCCACCATTATTTCCGTGTATTGGACTTTCTGGTTGATCCTCAGGGTCTTCAATTCTGGTACCTTGCCTTTTAAACCCTGGATTAAGGCTTAGGATCTTCAAAAATGTGCTTTAGACCTTTAATTCCCTCACTGATACTCTTTGCCGCTTCAAACTGTCTCTGTCAGTGAAAAACTGAGCTTTAATGGCGCCAGAGAGGTTTTGCAGAGTTCAAACTCTATCCTATAATGAAATTTATGTTGCAGACACCTTTCCGGACATTTTCGTGTAATACCTGGCTCTAAATTTAGCTTCTTCTGCGCACTGTGCCATTACAATAGTGCGTACGGATCATGGCAGTTATCCGCCTGTCTGTAACCCTGCAAAACACGAAAACTTGTTAAGAAAACCATGCATGGAGGTGGTGGATGCAACGGGAATGACGAGAATGGCCATGCAGACTGGTGAGATGGCGGAAAAGTGTAGATTCATGGTGGAAAATGCAGTGTAACAGTGGAAGAATGGCCATGGTGAAAGCCAACGGACTGTGGCGAAAAATTTAAATGAAAACCTTTGAAAAATGATTTCTGAATGAAATATGAATGAAATATAAAGAGGGCGAAGGACAACGTGATAAAAATACGTGGAGAGGTGATGTGGCGAGACCCAGTCAATGGTGGGGTTGACTTTAAATCCGGACCATACGATCTGAGGAGAAGATCGACGATGGAAAACGGCGGAGGGCGATGTATGAGCGGTGAAAGGGTCGAACGATGAACATTGTGGGGATCGCGACAACCGTCCGATCTACACAGATTGACGATCCAGAACGCTCCCGATATATAATTGCGGTAAGCGCCTTTCGGGCTGGCGGGTGGTTCTAGCGCCAGGCCACATGGGGGAATATACGGTTCAGGGGCTGGCCAAAAGGGTGCTAAACCCATACACATAAACAAAATGGTTATTCGGCCCATTTTAATGCAATTTGAGGGCAGAATTGGGTAACGATAGGGGGAATAAGGAGAAAATGGGCCAAACAAGGGGTGTGTGAGGGATTGTAAGGGGGATTTTGGGGGAAATTCGACTGAGGGAAAAGAAGGCTAAAATGGGGCATTTTTTAGGGAACAAGGGGAAAATGTAGACTTTTGGAGCACAACTTTTGCAATCAGTGAGACCTTATAAAGGGAGTCAGCAGAGGGAATTTTATCAAAGGCAAAGGCACATGAGACTTCAAGGATGATGTGTCTTCAGGGGAGATGCATTCCTTGAAGGCTCAAAAACAATTTAGCCCCCTCGTTTGCTTGTCAAAAAATTTATAGGGGGCTAACACGGTAAATACACTGGCCTAGTAACCCTTGAACCTGATTATGGGTTGCAGTAAAGCTAGGCATTGTGTGCCTTAGTGGGCCTAGGAATCCTAAATCAATGAGTGGTGGGATATAGTATAGTAAATCCTAGAGGTGGTTTCACTTAATCAGGCCTAGGAATCGTTAGCCGGTGAATGATGAGATATAAGGTAAAGCCTGGAGGTTGGTGTCTCGATTATGGCCTAGTGATCCCTTGATCAAACTCTGGATTGCAGTAAATCCTAGAGACTAGGAGATTGGAAAATTTGTCACGGTGTAGGTGGAAAAATCCAGTGGCATCCATGCTTATTTATGGCCAAGTGATTTGGTGAGGATTGCAGTAAAGCCTAGTTCTATTGATGATGGTGAGGTGGTTTAGCCTCAGGAATCCTTGGTTGATTTGTTTGGTTTTGAGTCCCGCATTCATGCTTGGAATATGGCACGAGAGTGATTGGCTAAAGATAGATTTGGTTCAACAATATATGGTCGTGTGGAATGTGGATGTCACACAACTAGTTTTATTTTACATTCATTAATAAGAGTTAATTTCCTTGGTAGTTTATGTGAAAATGTACTGGTTCATATGTGGCATTCATAGTTATTGTATCCCTATTATTTCTGTTGTTTATATGTTCGTTATTATTATGTTTGGTGATAGTGATGATGTATGGATCTCATCATGTTTTCATTCATAAATGAATTAAAAATGAATATGTGACCTAATAGAAACTAGGCATCAATGCTTCTTATCAATTCTCAGATTAGTATGAGATCCCAATGCTTATTATGAACTATAGAAAGCATATTTGTGACATGCTTGACGAAATGTCTATCATGTCTAGTAGGGGTCCAGTAAATTATTTTTTCAAATGTTTGCATTTGTATCATTGCTTCTATGTTACTATTCATTTCTGGAAGTTCCATGGAGTTTTAGGTAGTGATTAGGTCCTAGTCTTGGAAATTATCCTTAAACATCACAGTCGTTGGCATAACATTGACAGAAAAATGCTACAACCGCACTCAGGAAGGCTCATGGGAACGATTGAGGTTCTCAACCAAATGGAGGCCTTTGCAAGGGAGTGTCTAGGGGTTTAATTCAATAAAATTTTGAGTTCCCTCAGAGGTTGGTCACCTGAAAGCGTGGGTTAGCTCCTTGAGGTTTTGTAGGATGTGTATAAGGTCAGATTGGTTTTATTGTGTCAGTTCCACTTCCTTAACTGTAAATGTGGATTTGAATTAGATCATAGTATCCTTTCATCACATGTTTACCTCAGTTGGCTGGTTACTTGGGTAGATGTTAGAGGAGGGTGCTATAGAGTGGAATCAAAGCATGATTCACCCCTTGGACTGGATGTGTGGTTTTTTGGCCATGAATTCATGTAAGTTTCATATCTGTTCTTGTGCTTGTGGTTTATGTCCTGGTTGTGTATTCATGGTGTTGGTTATGGTTTTATCTGTGTCGCCATGTGAAAGTTGATGGTGTTGTTGTTGAGTGTGATTGTTCTGAATGTATGTCGATTATGCACTAGTTATGCATGGCATTGTTTGTATGTATTATCTATGCATGCGTGTCATAAAATGTTTTTTTATGCATGCATTGTGTCTAGTTGGTGTTATGGTTGTGGCATCATGCATGGTAACTAGACAATGTTTGAAATTATGATTATATGTTGGCTTGATTATGTTTATATATATATGTGTGTGTGTGTGTGTGTGTGTATTATGCTAATCTGGTTGGTATTTTAGATAGTATATCCTCCTCGAATTATACTGAGGTGCATTGGTTTGTTTATGATTTGGTCTAGCTGACATAGTATTCCTTTCAGGAAGAGATTAAGATGACCAACAAGATGGTAGACTACAAAGATTATCCCTATAATGAATCATATGAGCAACATGGTGTTGGGAACTATTCTGACTTAGCAGACACATTGAGGAGTGTGAAGGAAGAAATAAAGAGTTGCAATGCAGATAATGATAGAATCATACAGGCACGAGAAACAAGCAGAAGTTAATGCAATAATTCTTCAGAATTTTTTAAAATTACAGAGACATGGAACACTTCGGATCAGCTATGGACATGATGATGGGACTAATGGGGCATATATTAGTAGGTCTCATGGTGGTCATAGGTCATATAGAGATGAAACGATCAGAGATGGTAGACTCTTGGATAATCCGGATAGGAGAGGTCATGGACACAAGTACTATTATAGTTCTGGTTCTGACAGACACTATGATCATCATCATTATCACCCTTACAAGAGGAGTGTTAGGGGATACTTTCCAGATGAATTAAACAAAGCTAAGCCACCTACCTTGAATGGATATTTGAAAAATTCTGAGGATGCAGAGGCTTGGTTACCTGGCATGAAGAAGTTATTTGAACTACATGTGTACATAAAGAGTATGAAGGACAAAATAACTATCTTAATCCTCAAAGGGAAAGTGAATATCTACTGGGAATATGTAAAATGGGTCAAAGACATCAAGACAAAGGAGTTGAGTTGGGATGAATTCGAAATACTCTTTAGAAAGAAGTACTTGTTAGAAAGGTACTACGATAGAAAATCCAAGGTGTTAGCGTCAGTATTTACATCCTGTCGCCAGTGATCAATGATCTCTTATCATGTCCTGTTAGGGTCTCATAGTCAAAAAAATTTCATTTCATTAGGTCTTCAAGAAAAAATTTGGTCACTGGGTATTAGGTTTAGGACTATTTTCCACTCCAAAAATTTTAAATTGCTGGTCCATGTCATCACTCAACTGAGTGTATCATAATTCAGAGATTGGCATCATCATTTCATTCATCATCACCATGATTTAATTCAATTCAGTGTTTCCATTAGGTCATTAGGGTTTCAAGGTCACCACAAACTCTTATTTCATGCATAAAATCCAACAATTGGAGGAGTGCTGATAGGTAAATTGCTTCAATAAATTTTGATTTCAAAATGTAATTTTATTTTTATATATGTAATAAGTACTTCATGTTCTTAAAAGTTGCATTTCAAAGTTTCAAAGAAGCCACAAAAAGTTCAAGGTTACAAATTCCAAACGTTACAAAGTTAAAAATAATGAAATTCATGCTTGAAAAATACATGTGGGGCCCATCATTACTCAAAGGGAGTCATTCCATGTTTATAAAAGGCCCAAAAATACACAAGCTCATTTCATTTGCACTCTTATTACCTCTCATCATCGAGCTCATCCCTCATTTGGAAAGAAAAGACGGGTTTTTTACCTCAAATTGGGAAAAATTGGCTGGCGCTGTGCATATAGACACTGCATTGTGCTTTTGGAGGAATGCATTGCGTGTAGGAAGATTGTGCTACACCTAGGTGCTGCACATAGGTGGCTTGCACTGCGCACATGGCAGAGTTGCCCAAATTTGCAAATTGACCACTAAAATTAGTTTTTCAAGTTTCCACTCAAGATTTTTCCACCTCTAAGCTCCATAACAAGTAAGTTCACTCATATTTATGCCCTCTCTTGCTTTGCATACCAAGAAATTGATCAAGAGCTTAGTATTCTAGGGTTTACCATAATTTCATGGTGTTGGTCTTCAAGAATATGGATTGACACTTTAAACACTAGTTTCATTGTCCCTACACCTCTGTTTGCAACTTATACATCACCTCCATCCATCAAAAAGCCATTTATTATAATTTTTCTTATCTTCCCTATAAACCCCAACCCTATTTTACCAATTTGGGAAATTTCCCTAGCTAGGATTGTGTTTAAATTTCCTAGCCCATTTCCCTGACTCATTTCCCTTCATTTCACTCCCTAAATATCCCTAAGACCCCTTCCCATCTCCTTAAATTTTTCTACTCTCATCTCCCTTCCCTAACTCCCTCATTTCATCCATTTACTCCTTTTCCCTGTTTTTTCCCTTCTATCATCTAGGGTTTCAATCATGGAAGTAGATTCTTCACCATCAAAGAAAATAAAACAACACAAAGGGGGGAGGATACTAAGGTATGAGCGCTCAAATTTCAGTGAAATCACTTCCTCACCATTCATTAGAAAATGCTTTGAATATGTCAACTGCCTAGGGTTTTGTCAAACAATGGAAGAGGTAGGTTTCAATGAGCATCTTATAGATTTTTTTACCACCATTGCATGATTGATTTCACATTTTTATTAGATTCTATCTCTCTTGCTACAAGAATACCAAATCATGGTGAATATTTTTTCAAAGGCATGAATCTAGATCTTGAGAAATACAAACCCTACTTGATATCACAGTGTAAAGGAGCTCATACACACATTTTCCCATTCAGATATTTGGTGGACAGATATGCATCATTAATGAAGGTTATCATGAAGTTTTTCACATGTGAGGGCATGTTTTCTAGATTGTATCAATACCACATAAGACTGCTCATGCATTTCATAGCTGTGAAGTCCATCAATCTATGCAATTTCTTGTATAGGAGTGTAATAAATATGTCTGAAAATGTGCAGGTGAAAACAAATAGAATTTCCCTAGTCTCTTCCATCATATTTTGGTGAAGGTAATAGTTCTCCATCAGTTGTTATAAAATAACATGAGATGGGATTCCTTCATTGAGGCAGCCTTACAAACTACTTCACCTAACCAACAGAAAAACATGCCACATCCCATGCAAGAGGTTGTTTCATCAAGCAAGGAAGAAAAAGTGACAAAGAGACTGAGGCCTGAGGTCACTCATACTTATCAGAGAGGCACAAGGCTTTTGTTTTCTCCTCTAAATGAGGAAGGGAACAAGCTTACACCAGCATAGCATGGAACATCAGCACATCATGAGGCATCCATGCATGATGAGGAGGAACATGAATTTGACCTAGTAGACTTGGAGGCTAGTGATGAGCCTGAAAACCTAGAGAGGGTTATCAAAGACAAGGATGCACAAATCAAAGAGCTTGAAGACAACTTGGCAAGGGAAAAATTCGTCATTTTAGTTCTAGAGCAAGAAAACTAGCAACTGAAGGAAAAACAATTTTTTTTGGAGAAAAGGCAGTTTGAGGCAAGAAAACATGACGTGAAAGGAAAATCAGTGGATGAGCATGATGAGTCTAATGAGAATGAACATCAATTAAGGAGGAAGAGGCCAAGGACCATGGGTCTCAAAATAACATTGCAGAAGGAAAAAGAGAAAAATCCACCACATGAAGAGTTGAATTTTGAAGAAATAATGGCCAAAGAAATAAATGAGAACAGGGAGTTTTGGGTTGATAGAGTGAAAATATGGAGAAGCTCCCTGACAAGGCCACAGGGAAAATCAGATGCCGAGGCACATGCTTGGCCATTACCACACAAGAAACAAAATTTGTAATGTAAAGATCAAGAAATTGCAAGAAAATCTCAAGGAAACCCTAATCAACCAAAAGGATAATGATTTTTGATTTAGGGCTCAGATTTTGAGAAAAATGAGAAAAGGGGTCAAAAATCAACATTTTGCCCCTTTTTTGAACTGGCACTGCACTTTTGGAGATACCTTGGGAGAATGAGTTTATGAAGGCCTTCCCATGGGTCATTTAAAAAAAAATCAAGATGTTATGGAAACTAGATAGATAGATATAGTTTACCGTTCTTTAAGATTTCAATTTTGACTTCAAGAAGGTGCCTAAAAATTGCCTACAAGATGGCGTTGTGCTTCTCCAATTTTCTGAGATTTTAATTAAATTTTCACTGTGTAATTTTCTCCAATTTCTAGTTTGAATTTTGTAAAAGTCAAAAGGTGAAAGTAGATAAATGTAAAAGTAAAAATGTAAACGTAAATGGTAAAAATATATTTGAATAGGTGTCTTATCCCCCACTTATTGCTTTGAGGATATGTCTCTTGATGGTTAGATAAAGGAGGAATTTGTTAAGTAACCTCCCTAGTGTGTAGCAGACTTTTGATAGATGCATGTATTTGACTTTATTGTTAGAAATTCAACCTCCAAGGGAGCATTTCGACCTCAGTGGCTCTATGAGGCCCATTGTAACCACTTTCAAAGGTTGGATTCTGTGGAATTTAGCTTGAAACACTAGTGTACTTTGTGATTTTGGCAGGAACTAATAGACAAAATTTGCATTTATTGTGGTGGGATTCATGTGGTATGTCCTTTAGCAGTGTTTCTTCTTCTGTAATCATATGTTTGAATGTATTTTACCTTCAATTTTCATTTCCATGTCTTATGTGTTTGATTTCTAAGTTTATAAGTAGAATTATTTGACTTTGATGCTCTGTTTTGGAGAAGCTCTTACATTTATGTTCAATCTACCATATTCACCAAGACACCTGAAAAAGTGCTATAGTGTGTGCCTACCATGCCCCATTACATATCTGCAAATCTGATTTTCAGAGCCCTGACCTATTTTTTCTTAGACCTAATTCAACATCCATCACAAACCTATTAGATCAAATCAAACCCTAATATACATATCTAGCCTAATATATTTCATGATCCAGTCAATTGGCTATGATCTCATTGAGAGAGCCCTCTCAGCCTAGTAGGGCTAGGTACTAGGTCAAAGTGGTATGTGGTTACCTTTTTTGGTCTCCTTCTCAGCCTCTAGAGAACTAGTGCAGTGCTAACATAAGGAATTCTATGAGCTTAAAATGGGATCGATGACAAATGAGGAGTTTACTACCAAGTTGATGGACCTTTTGAGGTATGTACCATGTATTAAATATTAAAAGGATAAATTTCATAAATTTATCAGCGGATTTCCATTAGCATTTAGAGATTAGATTGATTATCATGAACCTCGGTCACTTAACGAAGTTATTGGGAAATTGAAAAACTTTTATGGGCAGTCAAAGCATAAGAATGAATCTCAGCAAGGATGTAAAAGGAAGGATAAAGGTAAAGTAAATGTTGTAGCTGAAAAGAACAAGGCCTCAGAATGCAGAAGAGAAAGAGAATGTTGCACCACATAAGAATTTCAATGCATCTAAACAGGGACATGGTTCACAACAGAAGAATAGAGGTGATGGTACAAGACAGTTGGAGTGTTAGACATGTGGTAAGGAGAATCATAAAAGGGATTGCCCATAGAATCAAGGGGGTAGGAATCAAATCTATAGTGCACATGAGGCACACAATATTGGGATGTTGGGTAGAGCATTCATCGTATCTATGCAGTGCTGGATATCAGGTATGTAGATCATCAAGAAGCTATCATTGAGATGGATGGTAATATTTTTGATCAAGTTGTTTCTATTTTGATTAACCCTAGATCTAATTATGATTATGTTAAGTATGAATTGGTGGATAAGTGTGGTTTGAATAAATTAGTGCATGCATAATATTGGTTATTGCAGTTGCCTATAGGTACAAAGAAGATAGTTCATCATTGGGTAAGAGCTTGTACATTCGAGTTGAATGGTATGTATACTTCAACACATTTGAATATGTTGCCATTGGGATCATACAATATGCTTTTGGGTATGGATTGGTTATATCTTCATAGGAAAAAAGTGGATTGTTATGAAAAAGGCATTGAATGTTTTGAAGACAATGGAGAACAAAGAATCTTACAGGGTAAGAAGGCAACATTAGTTAGGATGATGACAACTATGCAAGCGAAGTGTAGTCATAGAAAAGGGTGTGTGTTATTTGCAGTGCATATTTATAGTGATAAAGGTAATGAGGATGAGGATGCAAAGATATTGAGCAGGTACCTGATATTAAAACAGTTTCAATGTGTTTCCAACAAAGATCTCAGGGTTTCCACCTCACAGAGAAGTGGAATTATCCATTGAGTTGGTACCATGGGCAACACCAACATCAAAGGCACCATACTGAATGAGCACTCCAAAGTTAGTAGAGCTGAAGTTTAAATTGAAGGAAATGATTGACAAGGGATACATTAGGCCAAGTGTATCACCACGAGGTGCACCAGTGTTGTTTGCGAAGAAGGATGGTTCTCTCAGGTTGTGCATTGATTACATGTAGTTTAACGAGGTGACCATCAAGAACAAGTATACATTGCCAAGGATTGATGACTTGTTTGATTAGTTGAAGGGAGCAACGATGTTCTAAAATATTGATTTGAAATCTAGATATCATCAGGTATGCATTAAATAAGAGGGCATATACACAAAAACTTTCCAGACCAGGTATGGGAATTATTAGTTTGTTGTAGTTCCATTTGGTTTGACTAATGCTCCAGCTACCTTTATGTGCTTGATGAATAATGTGTTGCATCCTTATCTAGACAAGTTTGTTATTGTATTCATTGATGACATCTTCATATATTCACAGAACGAGTAATAGCATGCCAATAATTTAGTAGTATGTTGATATTGTTGAGAGAGCACCAGTTGTATGATAAGCTCAGTAAATGTAGTTTCTTTCAGACATAGGTACATTACTTGGGGCATATAGTCTCCAAGGAGGGAATAATAGTGGATCTATAGAAGATAAGAGTTATCATGGAGTGGGAAACTCCTAGAAATGTGGATGATGTAAGATAATTTATGGGGTTAGCAGGCTATTATAGGAGGTTCATTAAGAAATTCTCCCAAATTTCATATCTTATTATTTCACTGCAAAGGAAAGGTAAGAAATTTGAATGGATAGAGGAATGTGCAACAAGGTTTGAATAGTTGAAGCAGTTGTTGACAAATTATCTAGTGTTAAAGATTTCATATCCGGACAAAGAGTTTGTGGTATGTACATATGGTTACAAGAAAGGAATTGGTGGAGTCCTTATGCAGGAAGGAAATGTAGTATGCTATGAGTCACAAAAACTGAATGAGCACAAGCAAAACTATTTGAAACATGATCTTGAGTTGGAAATGATCATTCATGCATTGAATATGTGGAGGCACTATATTCTTGGAAAGATGTTTGTACTGATGAGTGATCACAATGGGTTGAGATATTTTTTTAACCATCTGAACCTGAATGCCAGGCAAGCTAGATGGTTGGCCATGATCAGTGAGTTCGATTTTGAAATCATGTACATCAAGGGTAAAGAGAATCAGGTTCCAGATGCTCTTAGCAGGCAGATATAGGTGAATCGTATAGTAGTTATGCATTCTTATGTGAAAAAAATACATGATCAGATATTATAGGCAGGTCAGCAGGATAATAGGTATATGAAGCTCAAGAATAGGTTACAATAGAGTACAGGTAGTGGTAAATCTATAGGTACAGGTGCGTGTATAGGTGCACAGGATGTGGACTATAATCTCTCAGCGGATGGATTGATCAGATTTAGGGATAGGATATATGTTCCAAACAGTAGTGAGCTCAATAATATTGCCTTGAGATAGTTTCATGTGAAAACATATTCAGGTCACCTAGGATACCAAAAGGCATTGACAACAGTAAATATTTATTATTATTGTCTCAATTTGAAGAAGGATGTGACAAATTTTGTGGCTAGATGCTTGGACTGTCAGTAGGTAAAGGCATAATGTAAGCATCCAAGTGGGCTACTATAGCTGATTTTGATTCCAGAGTGGAAATGAGAGGCCATTTCCATGGATTTCATTATAGGTTTGCCGAGGAAATTTAGAAAACATGATTCCATCATGGTTGTGGTGGAAATGCTCACTAAGGTAGCATACGTCATTCCAGTGAAGAATACGTATTCAACTAGTGACATGGCACAGGTGTTCATCAAAGATGTGGTCATAATGCATGGTGTTCCAAAGAATCTTGTGTCAGACAGGGATGTAAATTTCACTTCCAAGTTTTGGAAGGAGATATTTGCAGGATTAGGTACATAGTTTTCCTTCAGTACAACTTATCATCCATAGACATATGGACATGCATAGAGGGTCAACATGATTTTATAGGACATGTTGAGGATGTATGTGATACATCAATAGAGGAGATGGGAGGAGTACATTACATTGGTTGAGTTTTCTTACAACAATGGTTAATAGGAGTCACTAAGGATGAGTTAGTTTGAGGCATTATATGGACGGAGTTGTAATACTCCCAACATTTGGAGTGATCTGGTGAACAAGGTATTAATTAGAACAAACATGTTAGCAGAAATGGAATAGGAAATGCAGTTGATAAAAAATAATCTAAAGGCAACACATGATAGGTAGAAAATCTATGTAGATCGGAACAGGCTATTTAACGAGATTCATGTTGGGGAACAAGTATACTTGCGTGTCAAGCCAAAGACAAGATATTTGTGAATCAGATCGTGTGCCAATATGGCACCTTGGTCTTTTGAACCCTTCAATATTCTTGAAAGGATTGGACCAGTTGTTGGCTCTTTAGGGCTTGACCTAGTTTCAGCTTGTACTTCACACGAACAAAACCCTCAAACACCGGCCCTTTCGACAATGACCTGCAAGAAGATCGTAGTCCCACCCTAGGTGCCTATGGGTGGTTGTAGAAACAGGTTTCTACAGCCTTAAAGGACTACCCAAGGTGGATTTTACTTTTCATTTCTGTGTTTTACTTAGTATTCTGGAATACATATCACTACTAAGCTACATAAATTAACTACTGTTGGGTGTAGGAATTACACTTAAGAAAACTCCTCAACACTTAATTTGTCAACCTGGGGGATTCGTAAACTTAGAGAAGAAGCATAGGAAATTCCAGAGATGGTATGAATCTTTCTAATGTAAATCCCTACTTTCTTTATAGGAAATATTGCAAAATCAAATCAAAAGAGAAGAAGGCAACTTGAACCATAAAAAATAATCTAAGACTGGAACGAGAAAGTATGTATTTGCAAGAGAGAATAAAAAATAAAAGGAAATTACTCCCACTAATGGTTGTTTAATCTACTGAGTGTGTGTTTTCCCTTAGCAGAGACAGTTTAGCACTCTCATTAGATGGGCCCTTAAACCTGCTTCCTTAGAGATTTCCTTCTTGCATTAATCTGTCCTGCACTAGTGCAGGATCAAAGAGTTATGTAGAAGGTATAAATTGTGTCTTTACTGAAGGATTTTTACCTCATGCAAGGGCTCTAACTTTTCAAGGTTCAGAGCACTCAGATCTTGTGGAAAGAAACTGGTTCTTGTACTGGATCATAGCTTCCTGCACTTAGCTTTTAATCCTTAAAACAAGTGTTTAATTATTGCAAGTGCTAGTTTACTATCAGATCAAATTGCACACATAAAAGTGAATTTTTATGATCTTAACAAAATGCAGAAGTAAAGAAACAATCATTTATCCTGTCATAAGAATTTAAAGAAAAATAAAATCGTGGAAAGTAGATTAAGAAAACTTTCTGCATCACACCAATGTGCACTGGTGCAGGTTCATTTCTCCTGCTTGTACTAGGAGGTGGAAAACCAAATAAACAGATTTGCAGGAAAAATAAATATCACACTAACATGCATTGGTGTAGATTTGTTTCTCCTTCTTAGACCAGGCGGGGAAATCCAATCTGAAATTAAATGCAGGAAAGTAAATTTTAGGGAAAGAAAATGTATCTATTTCATGCCACGGATCCGTTTTCAATAAGACAAGAATACATGTGCTGAAAGTTAAATCACACTTTAATAATTTAAACACACATTACAAGAAATAGAAAATAGGGTAAACGTGCTAGGTTGGCTAGGCCCTAGCCAACCAGCGCATTTCCCTTCTTAAGTTAAAACGCTTCTCAGTAAACCAATTAATTCATCAACTTAAAAACAAAAACATAATTTCTGAAACATGAGGTGGAAAAACATTTTATTAATTTATTGAGGCGAATACATGCGTTGATACAATGTCCAGCCTAGATTCGGGAGGTAACAAAACGACCGGTTACTGCCTATGAACTTCGCTATAAAAACTCTTCTCCTCAGTTCTTCCCCCTAGGTCCTATTTACACTTTACATTATATAGATCTGTTGGCCGAAGGCCAAAACAAATCATTCAACTAATTCATAAAAAAATGTAGAATTTAGTCTCGGCCTTCAAGATAAGACGATTTTGCAAAACTGGCCGTAGCTAACCAGCTTTTGCCCTTCACGGATTAGTCTCAGCTACCTTTGAATCATTCATTGTCGTGGCTGAAGTGGCTCAAGATGAGGTGGTGATCGAGGAGGTCAGATCTGCCGTGAAGATCTGTTGTGTTGGAAATGGTGCAAGATCTGGTCATGCACTAAGATCAGCAGTCACGGTAAGCACTCTAACCATCAAATAACCTTGGAGATATCGATAAGTTACAAAAGTGATTTAGAAGTAAGAAATCATGTAATAAATATTTAATTAATGCTAAATTGTATTAAAACATGAAGAATAAAGGTTTATACGAAATGTGTCACCATGCTTTGACAGGTGCAAGATGAGGGTGCATAAAGTAGGTGAAACAGAGGTAAATGGTTACAATTTAGGAAGGGGAAAATGGTAAAAAAGAGAGAAAATTAGGGGGCTAACATCCTCCCATCCATAAGCTATTGTGTGTCCTCACAAAACTCTTTACCTCTATAAAAAACCTTCAAAATTTTGAGCATTCCAGCTCACTCCTGCTCTGGCATACTATTATCAGTCTGCAGTGTTTCAGACTTTGTCTTTTTTCTGCTCTTCAATTTCTTCATCACCTTTTTAAGTCGTCTCAAACATTGCGAAGCACGGTATTTCCATACCCTGACTTCTCCTTTCTTCTTCTGAATTTCCGCCGTGAATTCTTCTTTATTATGTTCTTTTTCCTCCTATGCTTTAGCTACGAGCTGCTCTAAGTTATGTACTTGAAGCTCTAGCTCGACTATGTGAGCAGTAGGAGCTACCAAATATTCTTCCTTTTCTATCTCAACAGGGGCTGTGTCTTCTTCAGGGACCTCAGTATCCCTCGGGGTTTCAGTAAACACTTATTCCTCTTCCGGTTCTTATTATTCTTCTAACTCTTCTGGTTCTTCTTCTTCTTCTTCTTGATCTTCCGGTTCTTCTTCCTCTTATTGCTCTTCTGGTTCTTCTTGTTCTTGTGGCCTGCCTCTTCTTTATAATGTCTTCTTGCACTGTGCAACATTTGTGTAATCGTGGTTCGTGACCATACCTTTGTCTTTTTTCCAACCCCTTTATACCCACAACAAAGAGTGTCATCTTCAATTTCCGCGCATTTTTCGTGTTCGCAAGGGACCGACAACAAATCGTTTTCTTCAAACTGTCATGTGACTGGTGGCACGAGAGTTTCTCATCAGGTGCACCCGTCTTCTCGTTTTTGAAGCCGCTCTGATTAAGCCTGTGACTGCAAGAAGGACTTCTTTACATTTGGAATCTTGCCAGGCCGTGGCTTCGCTCAAAGAACTGCCTTCTTTCTGCAGAGATTTTATCTAGCTGCTTCAACAACTCCTTCCAGGTCATGCCCTTAATTTCAAATTGTTTCTGGACCAAGATTTTGATCAGGCTGTGGTGATACAATTTCTTATCGGCCTGGTCCGCTCGTGCGCCCTGCACACTCTTGGCCATCTTTTCTAAACTCTTAAGCAAAAAGTAGGTGAAATCCATCCTCCACCGGACGTGCCAGTTGGGTTCAAAGTGTTGCAGCATCTTGAAATGATACACAAAGGTGAGGGAGTACCTTCCCTCACAAGTCACAAATTTCTGGAGAATGAAAAGGAGGTCCTGCCATTGTCCCAGCAGGGTGCTGCGCAGAACTCCTTTCTTCCAGTCTACCTTCATGTCCTTATCAATGACGAAATGCTGACAGCGCTTCCTCTCGAGCTTCTGATTTTTAAAGTACTGCACACCAGTGTTTCGCAAGCCCGTCACTGCTGCTATCGATTTTTCCGTGACTTTTAATTTTAGGGGCCCAATCTTTACACAGCTGTTTTTAAAACTCTTTGCAAATTGTAGGGCCACTTCACTGTTGTGCTCATCAAATTTCTTCAAAAGAGGAAGAAAGCCTGAGTCTCGCAATAGTGCAAGACTATTACGAAACTCAGCAGTCTGATCTACCTCGCTGAGGGACGAAGGTTCACATCTAATAGGCGGCATCTCTGCTTTAACAGTTATGAACAGTCAAAAAAATTGCATGCAATACCGAAAAACTTGGCTCTTTATAGATAGGGATCAACCGTCCACCATCCCTTCCGTCTTATCACTGATCCATCCCACCAAAATAGCTGTGGATGCATGGCATGTTTAGAATCGTGTGGGATTGGTACTTGCGGCGGCGATTTTAACGAATAAGTGAGGTAATCATCATAAGTGAAGGATGTTTAGGATCATGGTGGAAAGGGTAATTATTTCCAAGCAATGGTTAAACATTTCCACACTCCTTCATAATTCAAAAAACTTTAGCATTTATTAAAAAATGATCATGATTCTTAACTAAAAACACTTTGTACTTTAAATAATTTTCTCCTAGTTAATATGATAGCATAAGTAATCATCAAATAAGTGAAAAGGGTTGCTTGTAAACTTTTATGATGACCACTTCCTATGACATATGCTCATGAAAAAAACAATTTGTATTCTGCTTCTGTCAAGGTGCATGCTTGCACCGATCTGTTTACACCGCTTACTATGTTGTTCCGCTGGTACTATTCTTCTTGTATTATTATATAGGACAATATGCTTGCACTAGTGCAAGCATATTGTCTGAAAAAGGAACAGAGAATTTAAGTAAAATATAGGCTGGACTTCTAACATGGCTTCCTCAACTGATACTGAAAATTTGCTTTGCCCTTTCTTGATGCTTAAGGGCATATTTTTGCTCTTTATGTATGAGATCCTGCAATGAATTCATGAGGGAACAAAGAAGTGGGAAAGGGGAAAATTTCAGAATGGGAAGGAATTTTGTTACAGGGATTCTAGGAATAATACCAAAGAGGGCATAAACAGAAGCGGGATAGGGAAAAAAATTCAAGGGTAAAGTGGGACTTTTACGAAATGGGTAAGGTAAATTCAGAAGAATGTGGGAAGGTTAATCATTCTGGGATTTAAAGAAGAAAACTGAGGGAATATTACGAAATGGGATATGAAGAAAGGCAGAAAATTTTCTGGAAGGTCTGCCTGCACTGGTGCAAGAAAAATAACTGCAGCGAGAATTAAGTGTCACTTGAATAAAAATATCCATGCTAACTACCCCAATGTATAAAGGTCTACTGAACATGTTTTTACTCGGTGGTCGCTAGCATATCTAAAGATCAAGCAAAATTCTCTTTTTATTAGAAATTTTTGATCTTCCTGCCAGCAAGCTGGTTTTCAGGTTGACCCTTCTGCAATCATGTCAACGAACTGATTTTCACAATTACAAGAAAATATTTTTTCTTTACTTTTTTTTATTAATTTTTTTTTCTTTTTTCTCTTTGAGAAGAAGAATAATTCATGTTTTCAAAAGGTTGGTATTACCATTTACCACTACCGTCCCGAATTGCTGTTGGACTTGCTGTGTAAAATCTTTCTTGGCAAGTGGCTGAAAATACTTCTTTAATCTATGTCCATTTACCAAGAATACTGAATTTTTTCCATCAATAGTTTTGACTTCTACTGCTCCATTCTCGAATACTCGGATCACTTCATAAGATCCCATCCAACGTGTATGGAACTTCCCTTTAAAAATTTTAAATCTAGTATCATAAAGGAGTACCCAATCACCTGGTTGGAACTACTTTTTCTGAATAGTCTTGTCATGCCACCTTTTTAGTTGCTATTGAATTACGATGTTCTGCTGAACAGCATCTCTGTGAAATTCATCTAACTCATTTAATTGGAGAAGACATTGTTGTTGTGCCTCAGAGAGATCTAGTCCTAACTGAACTACAGTTCTGAAAGTTTTGATCTGGAACTCAATTGGTAACAGACCCTGTTTTCCATATACCAGCTCATATGGTGTATGTCCCGTGCTATTTCTCCAAGTGGTTCTGTATGCCCAAAAAGCTTCTGGTAATCTTTCAGCCCAATCTTTCTGATGCATATTGACTGTTTTTGTAAGAATGGACTCAATCACTTTGTTTGTAGATTCCACCTGGCCATTGCTTGTGAGTGATACGGTGTAGATTTCCTGTGCTGGATCTTGTATTGCTCCATCACACCCTGTACCAGATTAGAAATAAACTGCGGACCATTGTCAGAAACAATTTCTCTAGGCACACCAAATCTAGTAAAGGTTTCAAAAAAAAGAAAATCAACAACAACTTTTTCTGTAGCAAAAGAAACAACTTTAGCTTCTACCCATTTTGTAATGAAATCTATACAAACCAAAATATGCTTTTTACTTAAGGATGTTGGATTTATTGGCCCTATAAAATCAATAGCCCATTTTTCAAATGGTTTAATCATAACTTGGGGACACAAAGGCATTTCATTGGTTTGGTTAGGCTGGCCCATTCGTTGACAACTATCACATCGCCTGACATACTGTTTGGCATCCTTAAACAAGGAAGGCCAAAAGTAACCAGCACTTAATAATCTATATACAGTCCACTTATCAGCGAAGTGGCCTCCACAAGGTTCATCATGAGCAGATTTCAATATGTCAAACACTTCCTCCTCTCTTACACATCTACGGATAATCAGATCTGGACCAGTGTAAAAGAGATCTCCTTGAATCCAGGAATATGCAGCACTTTTCTGAATAATATTCTGCTTTTCGCAAGCGGACAAGTGGGGGGGTGTCTTCCCAGTAACCAAGTAATTAGAAATGTTAGTAAACCGCAAAGAATCTGTAGACATAGCAAAAATATGTTCATCTGGAAAATCATCATTAACAGGAGTTGCTTCACTCGGATTATCTAATCTAGAAAGAAAATCTACTACACCATTATATTTCCTTGGTCTGTCAACAATAGTAACATTAAACTCCTGTAACAATAGTAACCACCTAGTCACTCTGATGCTTGTCAATGGTTTTTTCATCAAATATTTAATCGCGGAATGATCAGTATGTACAAATACTTCATATCCTGTAATATAGTGCCTGAATTTATTAATTGCAAAAATCACAGCTAAGAACTCTTTCTCTGTAACTGTATAATTCAATTCAGCGAAAGACAAATTCTTACTAGCATAATAAATAGCATAGGATTTCTTATTTTCCTCTTGTCCTAGAGCTATGCCAATAGCCAAATTTGAAGCATCAGAGGAAATGTGAAAAGGCAGGGACCGGTTAGGACCTCGCAAAACTGGTGCCTGCACCAACTTTTCCTTCAATGTTTCAAAAGACTATTGGCAAGCTGTGGACCAAGAAAATTCACTATCCTTAGCTAGAAGTTGGAAAAGAGGAGCAGCTATCTTTGAAAAAATTTCAATGAATCTTCTATAGTAACCAGCATGTCCTAAAAAACCTGTTACTTCCCTTTGAGTTTTGGGTGCAGGAAGATGTAGAATGATTTCAATCTTTGTCGGATCAACCTGGATACCTTTATCAGAAATCAAATGGCCAATCACCACTCCCGCTTTGCACATTAATCTACATTTCTTGTCACTCAAAGTGAGATGGGCTTATTGATAACGAGACTTTCTCCAGATTTTGGAGAGCTTCCTGAAAAGAATCACCTAACAGAGAAAAGTCATCCATATAAATTTCTACAAATTCTAGATCAGCAAAAATGGCCAGGACTGCCCTTTGAAAGGTAGCCGGGGCATTACATAAACCAAAGGGAAGCACTTTATAAGCAAATGTACCCCATGGACATGTAAAAGTAGTTTTATCCTGATCTTCAGGTGCAATCTGTATTTGGTTATAGCCACTGAAGCCATCCAAAAAGGAAAAATATTTCTTTCCTGCAAGGGTATCAAGCACCTGGTCAATGAAAGGGAGAGGGAAGTAATCTTTGAGAGTGGCTTTGTTTAATTCTCGATAATCAATACAAATACGCCATCTTCCATCTTTCTTAGGTACTAGCACTAATGGAGAGACCCACTGACTGTCAGAAATAGGATAGATAAAACCGACATCCAAGAGTTTCTGTACTTCTTCCTTCACTATATCCCTTAGAGCTGGATTCATTCGCCTTTGGGGTTGTCTGACAAGTTGGGTTCCTTCCTGAATATAGATATGATGTGTACAAGTTTCAAGAGGAATACCCTTCATATCTTCATAGCCCCAAGCAAAGGCACTAAGATGGTTTTGCAACAAATTCACAAGCTGCTCCTGCTGAGATGAGTCCAAATCTGAACTAATATGCAAGGATTTACTAGGGCTAATCTCAAAAAGAGTAGTATCAGGCTCAGGAGTACTCAAGGGAGTGGTCAAATGCAGTGGTACAGAAGAATGAGAATCATGATTTTCTTGAAAATCTAGGTTGAAAATTTGGCTCAAAGGCTCATAATTAGGCATAGTGTCTAGATTATTCAGAAAATCTTGAATCTCATCTTCTTGTGAAGACCCAGTATAATGATGGATAAGGGAAATAGACTGAGTCTCCTCATCACTGCTTTGATCCAACCATAAAGTATCTCGAAGGTCCTGAATGGATCTGGCAGGGGGTATAAGGTAACTTTCTTCCTAGAATCTCCATGTGAAATATACGTATCACCGGAACGACATCCAATATATGCATCAGCCATAGCAAGCCATGGTCGACCCAAGATCAAGGGATGTCCTCCTACTGGGTTCTTTGGCTGAAGCACAATGAAATCAGTAGGATATTCCCAAGAATCTAATGAGATGATCACATCATCCAATACTCCTTCTGGCTTAATTTTAGATCTATCTGCTAATTCAAGCACAATGGGAGTAGGGCGAAGATGAGATAACCGAAGTTGATCCATGGTTTGCTTAGTCATGACATTAATGGCTGTCCCCAGGTCTATAAGAACATTAGAGACAAGGACATTACCAATCTGAACTGAGACAACAGGGTTTCCGGGATTAGTATATTTTTCCACAGACACACATCCCGTCATCAAATCTGCTGCCCTACCAACAAATTGAATGGTTCGGGGTTCCAATCTCTTCCTCCCGGGTTTATTGAGACAGAGTTCCTTAATAATATTGGTACAAATGGGGATCTCTTTGATGGCTTGAAGAAAAGGTATCTTAATGAAAAGATTCCGAAGCTCAGATGCCAAACTAGTCTCAGAAATAGGCTCACTCCTTTCCATTAATAGCCTCTCTGGGAAGGGAGGTTGGTTGGAAGAAGATGGCAAGGATTAAGAGGGTAAGGGTTGCTTAGTGACAAATTTCAGAGAATGGTTAAGATTTTCCTCTTCTCCTTTCTCTTCAACGATCACCATAGGTTGCTTCTGATTTTCCGATGTTACAGTCCTTCCCGATCTTAATTGAATATCATGAACCCCAAATGGAATAGACTGGTATTCGGATGGTAAAGGTGGGTTTGTTACATAGATCATTTGCACTACTTTATTATTATTAGGATTGGGCATAGGTTGAGCAGGCAAATGAGGAGGTCGAAAGGGTGGAGGTAAAGGCAATGGTGGAGTGGATTGACTCGGAAGTTGAGGCATTGAATAAGGTGCATGTGTAGATGGATATGACTGCATAGGTGGCTGGTAGGAATATGGAGAATGAGTTGGCCCTCTCCAACCTTGTTTCCATGGTTAAGAAGGTTGCCCATGCTGATATTGATTCTCATACTGCCATTGTTGATGAGAGTTAGGATAAGAATATGCATGTGAATTATAATCAAAATAGTGCGGAGAAAATTCATAAGCCATACCTATAACTACCTGAGGCCAATTCCTTCTTGCTCCCATAACATTCAAGTATTCAGCTTTAGGCTGTCCCCCTGTAAATACAGCTTTAAGTCCTGGTATAGAGGGACATTTTTCTGTGATATGGTCTTCTGCACAAATAGCACACTTATTAGTTTCTTTCAAATTAAGAGGACACTCTTTAGGAGGATGCTTGTCTCTACATTTAGGACAGAAAATACATAATGACTCTTGTTCCTTCATGAGTTTCTGCTGAAATTTTAAGGAGTCTAACTGTTTGGTAACAATGTTCATTATATCAATTTTCATGTTTTCCATTTTATTTTCTAGTCCAATAATCATAGCATCAATAGATTTAGTTTTTCTATTTCTATTTTGGGTTCCTCTATTGGATCTGTACTGTTTTCTTGAAAATTTTCTGCATAATTCACAAATTTGATCAAAATTTTGCTGAGAAATATCACCTTGTCCTAATAGATTCAAATAATTTCTAGCATTATCAGTAAGTCCTCTTAAGAACAAGGTTCTAATAGTGTTGAAATCAAGCTTAAGTTTTGACCTTTGTAAAATATACATAAATCTTTCCAAATAATCTTCAAGCATTTCATCATCATCTTGTATTATTGTAAAAAATTCATGCTACATGTCCCGAGTTTTGCAATATTCTTGATATTTAGACAAAAACACTCTCTTCATCTGATCCCAAGAGGTTATGGTGTTTCCTCCTAAACCCATAAACCAGCAGAAAGCTGAGTCCTTGCGGGTAACAGGAAATAATCTTAACTTCTGAGCTTCAGTTGCATAATCATAACTTCTACACAGAATATAAAACTCAAATAGAAAAGATTCAGGATCTTCATGAACTTTACCATGGAAATGAGGGAGAGATGATGGTGATATATTATTCATCTGTGACACAGTATCAAGATCCACAATTGGAAACACAAAAGTGGATTGTTCTTCACTTACCTGGTTGTCACCAGTCCCTTCCAAATGATCTTTTTGGTCCACCATTGTTCCCCTTTTACTTGTACCGCTCTCCACAGGCTGATCCACACCTGAGCTGTTATTACCAGAATCCAGGTGGATTGTTCCTGTGTGATGGGTTTGAATTGGATTGGGCTTCTTGCTGATAGAAGGAGACCTAATGTGAAAATTGTTTTCAGAATTATTTCGGCCCTTAGTGGGCTTCAAACCCTTATCTTACCTAGGCATTCATTTCAATAGGAAAGAAAAAATAAAGATAGCACCAACTTCTAAAAAATGCTGTCAAAAATCAATTAACACCAGTAAAATTCCTTAAAAAAAACAACACTGCAGAAATAAAGAAAATTTACCTCTATTGCAAAATCAGAAAATTCTTACCAAATCAAATCGCTTCCCCGGCAACATCACCAAAATATTGGGTGCAAGAGTCACACTTAAGCAAACTCCTCAACACTTAATTTGTCAACCCGGGGGATTCGTAAACTTATAGACGAAGCACAAGAAATTCCAGAGATGGTATGAATCTTTCTAATGTAAATCCATACTTTTTTTAAAGGAAATATTGCAGAATCAAATCAAAAGAGAAGAAGGCAACTTGAACCATAAAAAATAATCTAAGACTGGAACAAGAAAGTATGTATTTGCAAGAGAGAATAAAAAAATAAAAGTCAATCACTCCCACTAATGGTTGTTTAATCTACTGAGTGTGTGTTTTCCCTTAGCAGAGACACTTTAGCAGTCTCGTTAGATGCGCCCTTAAACCTACTTCCTTAGAGATTTCCTTCTTGCATTAATCTGTCCTGCACTAGTGCAGGATCAGAGAGTTATGTAGAAGGTATAAATTGTGTCTTTACTGAAGGATTTTTACCTCTTGCAAGGGATCGAACTTTTAAAGGTTCAGAGAACTCATATCTTGTGGAAAGAAACTGGTTCTTGTACTGGATCAGAGCTTCCTGCACTTAGCTTTTAATACTTAAAACAAGTGTTCAATTATTGCAAGTGTTAGTTTACTGTCGAATCAAATTGCACACATAAAAGTGAATGTTTCTGATCTTAAAAAAAATGCAGAAATAAAGAAACAATCATTTATCTTGTTGTAAGAGTTTAAAGAAAGAAAGAATGTTGGGCATGTGTATATTATTTCCACGACTAGCCCCACGCGCTGTACGTTGCGTCGGGCGCAGCAGGGGGGTCACAAGGGGGGAGGCAGCCCCCACTGTTGGGGTCTGGGGCAGCGCCCTGGCGAAAATTGTTTTGGTGTGTGGACCCACTCATAGGAGGACCCACCCATGTTTTGTGCATGAGTTTGCACATGGTTTTGGGGTACGATGGTTTTCGGCCCCTGGTATTTTGTAGATCCGGTCAAGGGAACTACGGTTGTGTTCTAATCCAGGGTTAATGGATTGGGGTTTATGTATGCTTCGGCATGTATATATATGTGTTGTAACACTAAAAGGAATATAATGAAAAATCAAGCTGGTCGTCCCGATTTGGGATCCGGGGGAAAATCTCTGTGTTTATCTGTTTTATGTTTTATGCTCTCGCTATTGTTTATTTTCTGTTATAAGATTCGTGTGTAGATAATTTCTGTTCAGGGTTAAAACCTACATTTGGTTTCAGAGCTGTTTCGGCTTCAAGGGGACGCCTTTGCTGCTAAGGGTTTTTTGCTTGGGCCTGAGGTAGACCCTATTCAGTGGGAGATCTACCGGATTGATTCTTGCTGTGAAAGAAGATGGCGAGCGGCGGAAAGATAGAGATCGAGAAATTTAATGGTCAGAGTTTTGAGTTGTGGAAGCTCAAGATGGAGGATCTGCTGGTGGATAAAGATCAGTGGATCACGGTAGATCTAGGTACTAAACCAACGGCAATGTCAGATGAAGACTGGAAGAAACTGGATCGGAAGGCTAAGAGCACAATACGGTTGTGTGTGTCAGATTCAGTATTGTTGAATGTATCTGGGGAAGCTACGTCGAAGAATTTGTGGGAAAAACTTGGGACTTTGTACCAATCTAAGTCTCTGGTGAATAAGTTGTTCCTGCGGAAAAAGCTGTATAACCTGAGGATGAAGGATGGAGACTCGGTGACAGAGCATCTGAACGCCTTCAATACTGTGGTAAGTCAGCTGTCATTTGTTGATATTAAAATCTCAGATGAAGATAAGTGCATTAGTTTGTTGTGTTCTCTACCAGACTCGTGGGACAGTCTGGTTATTGCAATAGGTAGCAATACAACTACCTTGAATTTTGATGACATTGTCTCAGCCTTGCTGTCGGAGGAAATGAGACGGAGAAATATGGAGGGTGAGAATGGAGATGCCTTATCTGTACGAGGAAGGTCCCAGAACAGAAACAAGAATAAGGTTTCGAGTGGGAGATCTAAATCTAGAGGGAGATCTAAATCTCATGGAAAGTTTGTAAAGGTGTGCTGGAAATGCGGAAAGGAAGGACACTACAAAAAGGAATGCAGATCTAAAGCTCCTGAGAAAGGAAAGGGATCTGATGATGCTCCTTCTGCAGAGGCAAAAACTACCTCGGATGAAGGTGGGGATGTGTATTTGGCTTCTTCTTCAAATACACATGTAGATCATGAGTCATGGTTGATTGACTCAGGTGCATCCTTTCACTTCACTCCCCATAGGGAATGGTTCTGCGAGTATGAGAAATATGATGGTGATGTATTCCTAGGGGATGATAGGAAGGCCAAAATCGTCGGACGTGGAAAGGTCTAGCTGAAGCTGCAAGGTGGAAGGATTAGAAAACTTCTTGGTGTTCTGCATATTCCTGCATTGGCCAGAAATCTGATTTCTGTAAGCAAGATGGATGATGCAGGTGTAAAAACAATGTTCGAGAAAGATGCCTATAAGATGGTTCAGGGAGCACTGGTATTAATGCGGGGAGTTCGGAATGGATCTTTGTACAAGCTACAAGGTAGCACTGTTATTGATGGGTGTAATAGTTATGTGGTTCCTGAAAGTGGAGCGGAAATCATAGCTGTCTCTGGAGAAAAGACCATGTTATGGCATCAAAGGCTTGGAAATATTGGAGAGAAGGGCCTTCAGATACTACATAGAAATGGTATGGTAGAAGGTATGTCTAATTTCTCTCTGGCTTTCAATTTCTGTGAAAATTGTGTATATGGGAAGCAGAATCGGGTGATTTTTCCTTCTGGTGCTAAGAGGGCGAACAAGACATTAGAACTTGTGCAAAGTGATGTGTTTGGACCTGTGTCAGTTCTATCACTGGGAAAGTCTGTGTACTATGTTTCATTCATAGATGACTTCTCAAGGGATACATGGATATATTTCTTGAGTAATAAATCTGAAGTCTTTGACAGATTTAAAGAATTTAAGGCTCTGATGGAAAACTAGACAGAGAAGAAGATAAAGGCACTGAGGACAGATAATGGTGGGGAGTTATGCAAGAAGGAATTTGAAGAGTTCTGTAAGAAGTGTGGTATAACATGACACAATACTACTCCATACACACCTCAGCAAAATGGAGTTTCAGAAAGAATGAACAGAACATTGATGGAAAAGGCAAGAAGAATGCTCAGTGGTACCAGGTTAGGACAAGAATTCTGGGCAGAGGCAGTGGAGACTACATGTTACTTAGTTAATAGATCACCTTCATCAGCGTTGGAGGATAAGACTCCACATGAGGTATGGACTGGTAAGAAACCCTCTCTTTCACATCTAAGGGTATTTGGATGTGATGCATGTTAGCCCCCTATAAATTCCTTGACAAGCAAGTAGGGGGCTAATTTGTTTTATGAGCCTTCAAGGAATGCATTTATCCTGAGAACACATCATCCTTGAAGCCTCTTCATGCTCTCTTCCCTTTGATTATTTCCCTCTACTATTCTTAAGTCAAAAAGCCTCACTAATTGTAAAAATTGTGCTCCAAAAGGCCTTCATTCGCCTCTTGTACCCCTGCAGAATTATCCATTTCATCCCATTTTTCCCTTTTGACAAAGTCCCCCTTTTTACCCTCTAAATCCTCCCAAAATCCCCTCTAAACCATACATGCACCCCTTGTTTGGTTTATTTCCCTTTTTTTTCCCCTATCGTTACCCTTTTTTGGCCTTAAAATGCACTAAAAATGGGCCAAAAACCCATATTTTTCACATATCAAGCCTAGCCCCCTTTGGCCAGCCCCCAAATTTTTTTTCCCACGGGACCTGGGTGATAGAACCGAGCGCTAGCCCGGAGAGCGCTTACCACGTTTGGATATCGGGAGTGCCACCCACCATTGATCTTTACAGATCGGACAGCCTTCACAGATCAACGTCGCGCCCGTGACCCACCCTGTTCACCGCTCCGATCGCATCACAACCGTCCATTTAACCCGCTGATCAACGGTCCGTATTTCACCTGCCCCGGTGGTCCCCATGCCGCGCTCTGTTCAAAATCTGCTGGTTTCTATTGCACCGCCTTTGGGAGGTGGGCGGTATTTTTTATTTTAGAGTGAAGCCATTCACTGCATGACACGTGCCTCCGAGCACTATTTAAAAACCGCCCCCCATCGCACGTTAAAGTTCGAAAGTGGACCCGGCACAATATGCACATACACCATCTAATCTGGAGCCGTCTATCCAATGGTGATCGCGCCACGAAGTTGCACGGGGGATAATCCAAGGCAAATAGATCCCTGGCCCGCCATTTGTCGCCCTCCGACGCGCTCTCAACCATCGATCTCCTCTTGAGATTGGACAGTCCAGATTTAATGCATGCCCAGCCATTGAATGGGTCCTACCATGTCACCATTCCACGTGTTTTCACCACATGTTCATCCGTCCCCTTTATATTTCGTTCAGAGTCAAAATGTCAAATTTTTGCTTTTAAATTCTTCTGCATTCCGCCAACTTTCACCATGACCATCTTCCACTATTACGCTGCATTTTCCACCATCACCCTGCACAGTTCCACCATTTCACCAGTTTGCATGGCCATTCTCATCATCCCCGCTACATTCACCCTCCCCATGCATGGTTTTCTTAACGCGTTTTCATGTTTTGTAGGGTTACACGCAGGAGAACGACCGCCATGTTTCACAGTCACTGTTACAGTGGCACAAAACACAGGAAAGGACCATTTTCAAGGGCTGAAATTATGGAGAAAGGCTTGGGAAGGTGTCACGACATGACTTTCATTAAGGGAATCAGGTTTTAACTCTAAAAAACCATTCCAGAGCCATTAAAGCGCAGTCTTTGCAGGCAGAGGCAATCATGAAGAAACAAAGAGTATCCATGGGAAAAAGAGCGTTGAAGGCCTGTCATTGAAGATTTTGAGCCTTAATCCGTGTATTTAAAAGAAAGGTACCAGATTGAGGACACCATGGATTGCACAGAAGGTATAACGTGCGGAAAATAATATATATCAGTGTCACCATCAACAGAATGTTCCTACCCACGAAAGGACGGAGTGCCCATACAGTTCTCATCCTATGCCATGTTCTAGAGAGATTTTATGACCTGACAACAGTCTTGATGCTATCAGAGCATTTGTTTCATAGTATGGCAGACCTTAGAATCATTATTCTACCTTTTTGTTTAATTCACCAGAGTGCCACAAGTATTGCAGAGGTATAACAGCAAGTACATCAAAGACATACCTGGAGTAAATTGCAGTCTGACGAAGACCACTCTTTCATCCAAAGAGTGCTGAAGCTAAACGCCCAGAATTTAAAACAAAATGGCCCTCGTCCCTCTTCCTCTTCTGATTTTTAATGCTACATTTAGTTTTCATCTACCCCTCTATCTCTCATTCAGCTATAAAATTCACAAAGGAACTCATTGTAAAGGTTGTTGATCGGATATCTGAGAATTGCAAGCTGTTTCTTTTGAGACATAGTCTCTATGTAAAGTTGTAAGATAGGCTGAGGAATATGTTTTCAGTCTTAATATTCAAGTTGTTGGCAATGTTGTACATGAGTGGTGTTTCTCTTTAATATGACAAGCACATTTCTTTGGATCCTGATTTAAAGCAGCGGTGATGTTTTTTCTGTCTCTGTATTTGTTTTAACTTGTAGTTCATTTCATTTCATTTCTACTGGCTCGCATCAGAAATATGGCATAGGATTTACCCTTGTTAGGTACCCTATGTTTCTGCTCTCCTTGCCTTCAATGTTTTCTGCTGTATGTGTTATCTGAGGATTGATTTCAAGCTGATTTAACCAGTGTAGTGGTTTGATATATTGCTAGCTGATGTATGAATTAATGAAATCTATCTTTAGATGTTCTTGTTAGGATTTAATTGAATGAATTGGGAACACTGGGAGGTCTAGAAATTTGTCTCTATCTCACTAGGATCCTTTTCAATTAATTGAACCTTTCCAAGTTCCCTTAAGCTGGAGGCCGAAGCATTGAGAGTTCAAAGTCTCTCTCTGATCTCAGGTTTTCAGCTTTGTGTCCTAAATCGTTAATGTTCCTTGTCTGAAGAGTTTACCTTTTAGATTTTGGATCACAGGTGTCCAATGGCATGTCCTATCCCTGGGTCTGATTTCTGAAAGGTCACCTGGGAGGTTTCCTTGCTTTCACCTTATCTCTTGTCTTTCCATGCCACACTATCATCTTTAAGATCCAATGCTTTATATGAATAGCCCAACTGAAAGCCTGCATATTGAATAGCAAGTAAAACCTTTCCTGACTCCATTGCCCAATGGTCTTGATTATTTCTCTAAATTATCTCTCCTCTACCTAAATCCTCTTTGCCCAACCTTGTCTTATACTGAACCCTTCTTTCCTGATTCCCAACAACCAACCAAACAAACACCAAACAAACAAAACCTGAGCCTATAACTAGCCGAATATCTTAACTTTTGAGCTTCAAAGACAAAAACGTTTGCTTATATAGAGAGATCCCTCTCTGGACCCAGGAGGGCCAGATCCCGAGGTCTGAAAGTGGTTCTGATGTTGTCTCATCTTTTGGTCTTGCCAATCTGGCCAAAATATGGGAACCCCAACATAATGGCGACTCCACTGGGGAATGAACTTTGAATACCCTAAACTGCTATATCCACTTACTTTGTTTCTCCCACACTCTTAGACAGAGTCTGGAAAGGGCCAGGTAGCCTCCAGATCTCACTCTCTTTCAGAGGTGACATATCTGGTAAAAGCCCTCCCAGTCAATCTCTGGTTAGAGTTTGCTGTGTTTTTGAGATATCCTTGAAAAGGGACATCTCACAAGCACTGTGGTGGATAGTGTACCCCCCAGAAGCATCCTAAACCCTCCACTTAGTGACCCCATAGTTCCTTAAAGATAAAAGACTCCATTGGTGATTAGTAGGCCTAATGATTATCTTGGTTCACATAAGACTCCACTGGGAGACCAGCCTCCATAACAACATCAACCACATTAGAAGTAACAAGTAGGGTTAAGCTGCTTGGTTGGAAACAGAATTTTGGCTTCAAGAACCATTCACACAAGGGCTTATCCTAACCCAAACCCACCTGAAATAGTTGAAAACTATGAGAGCATCCTCCAAAGATCTCCTGCGCCTAAAAGAACAACTATTTCTAGCCACATCCATAGAGCTGAAGACTTTACAACTCTATTAGTCTCACCTTTCAGCCTAGACGTACCAAACAGACTACCAAGAACTAGGTCATTCAACATTCTAGACCAGCTAGACCTTGAGTTTCTCGGTTCACCATCTCATAGTGGTAAACACATTAGGGATAGAGAAACCCCTCGATCTACACCTCCTGATATTCACTTCATTCAAAACTTGGGGCTCTGCCACCCTAGATCTGCCCAACTGACTTCTGCTAGTCCTAGTATCCCTGTCATCCATATACCAGCTGCTCAATCCAACCCCTTACCTCCTCAAAACATCATCATGGCAACCTGGTATGCACCTCTGGTATTACCCCAGCCTCTAGTACCCTTACCTAACGATTATCAATCAAAGATCCCACACTTCACTACAAAAGAGTCAACCACAACCCAGCACCATGTAGATAGGATGAAAGATTATTTTGACTACATGGAGATAGATGATGATACAGTCAAAATGAGAATATTTTCCTAGAGCTTAGGAGGTGACGTAAAGAAATGGTTCAAAATCCTACCTCCTAATAGTATCCAAGACCTTTCTACTTTGTATCAGACTTTCATAAACAAATGGGAAGTTAAGGCAAACCCTCTCCAAATCCTAGCAGAATACAAGAACCTTAAAATAAACGTAGGAGAGTGTCCATGATTACTCTACAAGGTTTAACAGTGTGTACAATGCTCTTCCTCCACACATGAAACCTACCCAAGGTTTGGCCCTAGTGAAATACCCTGAAGGATTTGATGCTGACATGGCCTACCAGCTTAGGGAGAGAGCTTACAACACACTAGAAGACATGAAAAAAGGAGCAGTGAGTGTAGAGGCCAACCTGACTGAGAAGAAAGCAAGATTAAGAGCTGAGAAAAGGGTAACGTATAGAGATGACACTGTAGCTTCCACATTTGATCCCAATTATGACCATATATCTAAAAACATGGAAAAGCTACAGCAAATGATGGAAAAAATGGTTGTCACAGTTAGTAATCAGAAAAGAAACCAAAACCATAACCAAAACCAGAACTTTAGAAGAAACAATACCACTCCCAACAGACAAAGAGAATCAGATCAGCAAGTTGTTCCCCCATTCCAAGAGAACTTTCTTGATGAAGATGAGGGAATCATAGAAGAGTCTGAGGGGAACAAAATAAACATGTTTGAAGTAGAAAAATCAATACATAACTACTCCTCAGAAGAAGATCAACCCTCACCCTCATATTGGAATGAGGAAGGATTGGAATCTGAGGATTACAGAGTTGGGTTTTAAAATGCCATCATGCAGGTCAAAGAACAATATGAACTTAGAAGCAAAAAGAGCCTAGGCAGTTCCAAACCCAAAGCTTCTGAGATTACCATCAAGAAAAGGCCTGAGAAATCTTCTAAAGCAGCTGCTGAAAGTGACAAATAAGCAGCTGAGAGTTCTGGGAAAAATAAAGAGAAAGACAACTGAAACATTGAAAAACAAAGTCAACCAACTAGCAGCACTAGCACTGCAGTTAGTGCTCCTGATAAAACAGTTCCTAACCCTGTACATAATGAGAATCAGCACACTGATTCAGCCACTAAGGCAATGGCTAATAAAACAAAGTTGAACATTCCAAAGAGTCAGTCCACTTTCAATTTGGAGAGTGAGATTGCTAAAATCAAAATCTCTGTACCGCTCTCTCAGCTGGCCACTCAGGATGTATACAAAGGCCAAATTTTAGAAGCACTGAATCTAGGTGAAAACAGTGACACTGTAAATCTGAGTGATGATCAACCAACCCTTCTGTTTGGTCCAAAGATAGAAGGAAAGTTCCAGGAAAGGGTAGTTCCCCCTTTTTATATCAGTCTCAATATCCAAGATAATATCCTTCACAACACAATGCATGAATATGGGGCCTCACACAACTTGATGCCTAAGGTAGTTATGGAAAGATTAGGCCTAGAGATAACTCGACCCAACAAAGACTTGTATTCATTTTATTCTAGCAGGGTAAAGTGTCTTGGCCTGATCAAAGATTTATGTCTGAGCTTAACCCAGATTCCATCCAAATGCATGGTCATGGATGTTGTAGTGGTAGATGTGCCACCTAAGTATGGCATGTTGCTGTCAAGATCATGGGGAGCCAAGCTGCAAGGTACAACGTAGATGGATGGGGCCTATGCCACAATCCCCATCTTCAGCCAACTTAGAAGATTGTATAGAGAGGAAAAAATGAAATTCCTGGTCAGTAGCCCTGAAAAACTTGAAAATTCACCTTTATAATCTGTACACATAGATCTTGACTCCTTCATCCTTTGCCATGATGAATCCTTAGGGGAGTTAGAATTCAAAAACATAGATACAAACAAGGAGACAGAGCCCATGGAATTTAACATAATGGCAACCCTAGACTCGAAAGAAAATGATGTAGAAAACTTTGGATGGTGCACTGAAACAAAAACTTAGAGTGAACAAGAAATAGAATGCAGTCAACTGATTAGTCACCCTTATCAAGTTCATACACCACACCAAGAATGAAATGATGTTAAGCCCGAGAGTGAACCTTTATGGGAGATGAATTTCGATGGGTCATGCACCAAGAGAACTGCAGGAGCAGGAGTGTGGGTACATAACACAGAGAGTGACTATGCAGAGAGTCATGCCTGCAATATGAAATTCAAATGTACAAACAATATCGTAGAGTATGAGGCTCTTATCCTAGGCTTGAATTCGTTGAGAAAATTAGGAGCCCGTAGGATAACTGTACATGGGGACTCTGAGTTGATCATTAAACAAGTGAATGGTGATTACACAGCGAAACATCCTAGGCTAAGAGCGTATAGGAATGACGCTATGGATCTATTGAAAACCTTTGTAGAATACAAACTGGTGTTTGTCCTAAGGAGTTAGAACGCAATTGCAAATGGATTGGCTTGCATGGCTAGTTTGTATCACAAGCCTCCCAACAACCAACAAATCATCATTCAAACCAAATTTAGACCTGTAGTGCCAGACGACAAAAACTATTGGTAGGTTTTTGAGGGCGATAAGTAGATTGAAGATTTCCTAACAGGCAGGAATGTGTTTGAGTCTTCTGATTCGGACTCGAAATATGATGATAACTGCCTAAGTGAAGAAACCGCAGATGAAGAAGAATCACCCTGTAACATAGAAATAAACACTTTAAACGAAAAGACTGGAAATCCAAATGAAAAATGTGAAAACGTAGATAGCGAGGAGGTAGAGGTGCTGCAGGCCAAAGATAAGAACAGACCTCGAGGCCTGGCACCTTTGGAAGACCTTTTTGACTTCGATAATGTAGCAAAAAAGCCCATTATAGAACACACAGACGCTGATGTCGAGGAATGCAACATAGGCACTGAAGATAAGCCCAAGATGATTAAATTGGCTAAGTCCCTTCCAGCAAACATGAAGAAGAAATACATTTACCTATTCAGGGAATTCATTGATGTGTTTGCCTGGAGCTATGAGGACTTAAAGGCCTATGACACAAACATTGTACAACACAAAATACCTCTGAAAGAAAATTAGAAACCCTTCAGACAAAAACTTCGCAGAATAAACCCAAAACAATTTCCTGCAGTTGAAAAAGAGGTTAAAAATATGTATGAGGTAGGCATAATAGTTCCTGTGAGGTTCTCTGACTGGGTCTCAAATCTAGTGGTTGTGAGAAAGAAAACAGGTGAGATCAGGTTGTGCATAGATTTCAGGAATCTTAACAAAGCCTCACTCAAAGACAACTACCCTTTGCCAAAAATGGAACACATTCTTCAGATGGTAGTAAGCTCACAAAGGATCTCCCTGTTATATGGTTTTTCAGGTTACAACCAAGTTTTATTAGTCCCATAAGACCAACTCAAGACAACTTTTACCACTCCATGGGGCACTTTTATGTATGTAAAAATGCCCTTTGGATTGATGAACGCTGGTGCAACCTTCCAATAAGCAATGGACATAGCCTTTTCAGATGAAATAGGACACTTCATTGCCATTTATCTGGATGACATAACAGTCTATTTCAAGACTGAGGAAGAACACCTAATACATCTAAGAAGAGTGTTTGAAAAATGTAGAAGGTTCGGTCTGTCATTGAATCCAAAAAAGACTGTATTTGGGCTACAAGAAGGTAGAATTCTTGGCCACATCATATCTAAGAAGGGGATTAATATAGATCCACAGAGAGTTGAGGAAATACTACAGATCACACAACCGAGAAACATCAAAGAGTTACAGTTCTTTATTGGGAAAATCAACTTCCTCAGGAGGTTTATTCCCAACCTAGCTGAACACCTTAGGAACATGACAAAAATATTAAGAAAATGTGTAGGAGTTAAGTGGACTATTGAAGTTAAGAAATATTTTGAATCAGTTAAACTTACACTCACCCGGGCTCTTGTCCTAATCAGCCCAGATTTCTCAAAATATTTCCTGATATTTTCATTTGCCTCCAAGCATACAGTGGCTGCAGTTCTGCTGCAGAAAAATCTAGAGGGAATGAAACAACCCATCTCTTTTTTCAGCAAAGCACTGAGAGATGCACCCTTGAAATACAACATAATGGAAAAACAGGCCTATGCCTTGATAAAGGCCTTGAAATATTTTAGGGTGTACATACTGCATTCCCACACCATAGCCTACATGCCAAATATAGTGGTTAAAGACATCTTGTCCCAAGACCCAGATGGGAAGAGGGGAAAATGGATTGCTATGATTTTAGAGTATGACCTCGAGATAAGACCCACAAAACTGATCAAAGGTCAGGGCTTAGCTCAACTAATGGCTTAATCAAATCTGCAAGCCCTTGACATAAACATGGTAGATGCCTTGGATGAGTAGGAGGGATTTCCTGATCCCACTGTTGAGGAGAAATTTCAAAAATATCCATGGTATTCTGACATTATCTATGTGTTTATACACCTCAATGGCCCTCCTGAACTGTCAAAGACCAAGGCCAGATTCCTCAAACTAAAAGCCAAAAACTATTGCATAATGAATGAATGCTTATACTGGAAAAGCACAAATGGCCTATTGCTTAAATATTTACCTGAAAATGAGGCAGAGAGAATTAAACAATATTTCCATGCAGGAGAGTGTGGAGGCCACCTGAACTGGAAAGCCACTGCAAACAAAATACTCAGAGTTGGCTACTATTGGCCTACACTCTTCAATGACATCCATAATATGATAATTTCCTGCCACAAATGCCAGATTTTTGAAGGCAAAAGAAAGCTCCTTCACTACCTCTACAACCCATCACTGTTGAAGGTCCATTTATGCAATGGGGCCTAGATTTCATAGGAGAAATTCATCCTGCTTCTTTTTCACAACACAAATGGATCTTAACAGCCACAGACTACTTCACTAAGTGGATAGAGGCCATACCTACTAGGAATGCCACAGATTTAGTCATCATTAGGTTCCTAGAAGGTCATATCCTCTCTCGGTTTGGCTGTCCAAGAAAAATAATCACTGATAATGCTACTGCTTTTGGATCCAAGAAAATGGTTGATTTTTGTCATAGGTATCAAATAGCACTTGGCCATTCAACTGCCTATTACCCACAAGGTAATGGCTTAGCTGAATCATCAAACAAGAGCCTGGTGAACATCATGAAAAAGCTGCTGGAAGAGAACAAAAAGTCATGGCATAACAAGTTAGTGCATGCCCTATGGGTTGACAGGCTTAAAAATAAGAAATCCATTGGCATGTCACCATATCAGCTTGTCTATGGAACAGAAGCAGTGTTTCCTACCAGCCTTGGAGTACCAGTGATTAAACTTCTCCAAGAAATCCAGATAGAAGAAGACAACATGGTGAGAAGGATAAACCAAAAAATTCATCTCTAGAAAATAAGGGAAGAGGTCTATAATAGAGCTGTGAAGGTTCAGGAGAATATAAAGAAGTTGTTCGACAAGAGAACCAAAGCTTCTAATTTCAAAATTGGAGATAAAGTTCTGAAATGGGACTCAAGGAGAGAGGACAAGGGAAAGCACGGCATGTTTGACAGTTTGTGGCAAGGTCCATACATCATCCAAGCCACTGTGGGTCCAGATGCCTTTTTTCTACAAGAAACAGATGGTACAGAGCTGTTTGGGGGTCCTGTCAATGGCAGGATGCTCAAACACTACTTCTGTTGATTTCCAATTTCTAGTTTCCATTTCCATTGTAAATACCATTGTTGTGTTATGTTTTCAAGAAAAAGAGAAAATGTTCCAAAAAACAGAGAGAAAGGAGAGGTTTATACATGCTCAAAACATGAGCCTTTGAGGTGCTAAGGGTTGGCTCTAACAAGATCAAAATCTGAGTTGACAAAGAAGAAAAGGATCAGCTCTAACATGCCCAAAACCAGAGCTGAAATGAAGAAGAAAAAGTGACTCTAACAAGCTCAAAACTTGAGCCACAAAGAAATAAGGATGTTTCAAAACTTCAGATTTCAAGCCTTCAAGTTTTTGTTTTCAGTTTTCTACAAGTCTCTATCCATGTGCAACTGTCTTTATGCCTTGGACCCACAACAAACTAGACTTTCTAATCCTAGTTTGCATGTTTTTAAATTTCTGTTATAGAATGTAGAGAAGAAATCTGCTAGACTGTTTAATCCCAGCATATATTAGATTAGGTAGAGAAACATGTGAGGCCAACAGTTTAATCTAGTCTCATGGAGTAATAAGGGTAGAAATAGAATAGGTTTATTTTCTTGTTTGTAAAAAATAAATGATGTAAAGGGTCTGCTAGTCCAAATGCACCCTGGAAGGAAAAATGTTAGGACTATAGTCTAGGTAGGTAGATTGTTTGGGAATGTTTCTGCTGATCTATCATGTTTGTGGCAGCTGAAAATCAAAGAAGAAATGTGGCTCAAGCAACAGGCATCTGGCCTACTGCAAAGATCTGTTTTCTGAATTCTTGACTCCTTCAAGAAGTAGCCATCCCCATGTGGAGCCACTGTTAGCCCCCTATAAATTCCTTGACAAGCAAGCAGGGGGTTAGTTTGTTTTATGAGCCTTCAAGGAATGCATTTCTCCTTAGAACACATCATCATTGAAGCCTCTTCATGCTCTCTACCCTTTGATTATTTCCCTCTGCTGTTCTTAAGTCAAAAAGCCTCACTAATTGTAAAAATTGTGCTCCAAAAGGCCTTCATTTGCCCCTTGTACCCCTGCAGAATTATCCATTTCATCCCCTTTTTCCATTTTGAAAAAGTCCCCCTTTTTACCCTCTAAATCCTCCCAAAATCCCCTCTAAACCATACACGCACCCCTTGTTTGGTTTATTTCCCTTTTTTTTCCCCTATCATTACCCTTTGTTGGCCTTAAAATACACTAAAAATGGGCCAAAAACCCATATTTTTCACACATCAGGCCTAGACCCCTTCGGCCAGCCCCCAAAAACGTTTTCCCACGGGACCTGGGTGATAGAACCAAGCGCTATCTCGGAGAGCGCTTACCACGTTTGGATATCGGGAGCGCTGCCCACCGTCGATCTGTACAGATTGGACGGCCTTCGTAGATCAACGTCGCGCCCGTGACCCACCCCGTTCACCGCTCCGATCGCATCACAACCGTCCATTTAACATGCTGATCAACGGTCTGTATTTCACCCGCGCCATGCCCTATTCAAAATCCGCTGGTTTCTATCACACCACCTTTGGGAGGTGGGCGGTATTTTTCATTTCGAAGCGATGCCATTCACCACATGACACGTGGCTCCGAGCACTGTTTAAAAACTACCCCCCATTGCGCGTTAAAGTTCGGCAGTGGACCTGGTGCGATATGCACGTATACCATCCGATCTGGAGCCGTCTATCCAACGGTGATCGCACCACGAAGTTGCACAGGGGATAATCCAAGGCAAATAGACCCCCGGCCCACCATCTGTCACCCTCCGACGTGCTCTCAACCGTCCATCTCCTCCTGAGATGGGACAGTATAGATTTAATGCATGCCCAACCATTGACCGGGTCCCGCCACGTCACCATTCCACGTTTTTTCATCACATGTTCATCCGTCCCCTTTATATTTCGTTCAGAGGTCAAAATGTCAAATTTTTGCTTTTAAATTCTTCTGCATTCTGCCAACTTTCACCATGACCATCTTCCATTGTTACGCTGCATTTTCCACCATCAACCTGCACAGTTCCATCATTTCACCAGTCTGCACGGACATTCTCATCGTCCCCGTTGCATTCACCCTCCCCATGCATGGTTTTCTTAACGCGTTTTCGTGTTTTGCAGGGTTACACGCAGGAGGATGACTACCATGTTTCACAGTCACTATTACAGTGGCACAGAACGTAGGAAAGGACCATTTTCAAGGGCTGAAATTATGGAGAAAGGCTTGGGAAGGTGTCACGACATGACTTTCATTAAAGGAATCAGGTTTAAACTCTGAAAAACCATTCCAGAGCCATTAAAGTGCAGTCTTCGTAGGAAGAGGCAATCATGAAGCGGCAAAGAGTATCAGTGGGAAAAATAGCGTTGAAGGCCTGTCATTGAAGATTTTGAGCCTTAATATGTGTATTTAAAAGCAAGGTACCAGATTGAGGACACCATGGATCGCACAAAAGGTAAAATGCATGGAAAATAATATATATCAGTGTCACCATCAACAGAATTTTCCTACCCGTGAAAGGACGGAGTGCCCATACAGTTCTCATCCTATGTTGTGTTCTAGAGAGATTTTCTGACTTGAAAACAGTCCTGATGCTATCAGAGCATTTGTTTCACAGTATGGCAGACCTTAGAATCATTATTATACCTTTTTTTGTTTAATTCACCAGAGTACCACAAGTGTTGCAGAGGTATTACAGCAAGTACATCAAAGACATACATGGAGTAAATTGCAGTCTGACGAAGACCACTCTTTCATCCAAAGAGTACTGAAGTTAAACGCCTAGAATTTAAAACAAAATGGCCCTCGGCCATCTTCCTTTTCTAAGTTTTAATGCTACATTTAGTTTTCATCTACCCCTCTATCTCTCATTCAGCTATAAAATTCACAAAGGAACTCATTGTAAAGGTTGTTGATCGGATATATGAGAATTGCAAGCTGTTTCTTTTGAGACATAGTCTCTGTGTAAAGTTGTAAGATAGGCTGAGGAAGATGTTTTCAGTCTGAATATTCAAGTTGTTGGCAATGTTTTACATGAGTGGTGTTGCTCTTTAATATGACAAGCACATTTATTTGGATCCTGATTTAAAGTAGCGGTGATGTTTTTTCTGTCTCTGTATTTGTTTTAACTTTTAGTTCATTTCATTTCATTTATACAGGCTGGCATCAGAAATATAGCATAGGATTTACCCTTTTTAGGTACCCTATGTTTCTGCTCTCCTTGCCTTCAATGTTTTTTGCTGTATGTGTTATCTGAGGATTGATTTCAAGTTGATTTAACCAGTGTAGTGGTTTGATATATTGCTAGCTGATGTATGATTTAATGAAATTTGTCTTTAGATGTTCTTGTTAGGATTTAATTGAATGAATTGGGAACATTGGGAGGTCTAGAACTATGTCTCTATCTCACTAGGATCATTTTCAATTAATTGAACCTTTCCAAGTTCCCTTAAGCTGGAGGCCGAAGAATTGAGAGTTCAAAGTCTCTCTCTGATCTCAGGTTTTCAAATTTGTGTCCTAAATCATTAATGTTCCTTGTCTGAAGAGTTTACCTTTTAGATTTTGGATCACAAGTGTCCAATGGCATGTCCTGTCCCTGGGTTTGATTTCTGAAAGGTCACCTTGGAGGTTTCCTTGCTTTCACCTTCTCTCTTTTCTTTCCATGCCACACTATCATCTTTAAGATCCAATGCTTTAGATGACTAGCCCAACTAAAAGCCTGCATATTGAATAGAAAGTAAACCCTTTCCTGACTCCATTGCCCAATGTTCTTGATTGTTTCTCTGAATTATCTCTCCTCTACCTAAATCCTCTTTACTCAGCCTTGTCTTATACTGAACCCTTATTTCCTGATTCCCAACAACCAACCAAAAAAACACCAAAAAAACAAACCCTGAGCCTATAACTAGCCTAATATCTTAAATTTTGAGCCGAAAAGACACAAACCTTTGCTTATATAGAGAGATCCCTCTCTGGACCCAGGAGGGCTAGATCCTGAGGTCTGAAAGTGGTTCTGATGTTGTCTCATCTTTTGGTCTTGCCAATCTGGCCAAAACATGGGAACCCCAACAATGCATATGTACATGTTCCAAAGAAGAAAAGGACCAAGTTGGATAATAAATCTGAAAGGTGCATCTTTATTGGGTATAAGGATGGTTTAAAAGGTTACAAGCTTTGGAACCCGGAAATAAGGAAGGTTGTGTACAACTGGGATGTGGTTTTTAGAGAGGTGAAAGATGTTGTTAAACGTGAAATCATACCAAAGGAACCTGAGAAGATATAGTTTGAGCTAAAGGAGGATGAATCAGACTCTACAACAGATGAAGATTTAGAAGAGGAAGAGCCACAAACTCCAGCTTTGAGAAGATCAGTTCGGGAAAGAAGGCAACCAGAAAGGTACATTCCATCTTCTTTCTATTCAGGTTTTGCCTTAACTATAACTGATGATGATCCCAGAACTGTCAGGGAGGCAGTAGATTCCGAGGATGGAAAACTTTGGAAGGAGACCATGGTTGATGAAATGGCATCCTTGCACAAAAATGAGGTATGGGATCTGGTGGAGTTGCCGGCTGGAAGGAATCCCATTGGGAGCAAATGGGTGTTTAAGAAGAAGATGAATGTAGAAGGCAAGGTGGAGAAATACACAGCTCGATTGGTAGCAAAAGGTTATTCCCAAGTGGCGGGAATTGATTTTGGTGATATTTTTTCTCTTGTTGCCAAAGTTACTTCTATTAGATTACTTTTATCTATTGCTGCTGCATTTGATTTTGAGATAGAACAGATGGATGTGAAGACAACATTTCTTCACGGGGATCTAGAAGAGGAGATCTACATGAAGCAACCTGAAGGCTTTATGGTGAAGGGTAAGAAAGAACTGGTATGCAGGTTGAAGAAGTCTCTGTATGGGTTAAAACGGTCACCAAGGATGTGGTATCAAAAATTTGATACCTATATATGGGGACTTGGCTTCACCAGAAGCAAGGAGGATCACTGTGTTTATTTTAAATTAATTGGTGACCATGTTATTTATTTGGTCTTGTATGTGGATGATATGTTGTTGATTGGAAATGACAAAAGAAATTATCCAAGATTTGAAGACCAAGCTATTAACTATTCTCAAATTCGACATGAAGGATCTTGGTCTTTGCAAACTATATTTTGGGCATGGAAATTAAGAGAGATTGAAGCGAAATACGAAGTTGGTTAAACCCGGAGTAGGTATGTCGAGACCTATATTACAGGTTCAATATGCGGATAGTAAACCGGTGAATGTTCTTATTCACAGCCAGGTGTAAAGATATACATTGAACAATGACACGAGGCATGAAGAAGAGAGTATATGTCCGATGTTCATATCTCTGATGCGATTAGGTAGCCTGATGTATGAAATGGTGTGTACTAGACCAGACATTGGACATGCAGTGGGAGTATTGAGCAGGTTTATGTCAAACCCAGGGAAGGAGCATTGGACAGTAGTGAAGCGGGTTTTCAGATATTTACGTGGCACTAGTGATTATGGATTGTGCTACCAGGGAAGACCAGGATTGGAAAGAATGTTGGACATTCGTGGTTTTGTTGATGCAGACTGGGCTGGAGATCTGGACCAAAGAAGATCTACAAGTGGGTATGTGTTTAAACTATTTGGAGGCGCAGTCAGTTGGATGAGTAAAAGACAGTCTGTAGTGGCTCTTTCAACTACAGAGGCAGAATACATAGCAGCCACTCATGCAAGCAAGGAAGCATTTTGGTTGCAGAGATTGTGTTCAAGTATGGGGTTGGTACAGCAAGCTATAAGGATAGACTGTGATAGCCAAAGTGCAATTTTCTTGGCTAAGAACCCTTCTTACCATTCAAAGACAAAGCACATTGATGTTCAATATCACTTTGTTAGAGATATGTTTGAGGCTAAAAGGGTGTTGCTGGTAAAGGTGGACACTTTGAAGAATGTTGCAGATGCATTGATGAATTTTGTGAGCACTCAAAAGTTCTCTTGGTGTAGAGAAACAATGGGTGTTGAAGAATTGGCCCAATGACTAAGCTCTCCTGTGGCCCCCTGTGGAAAGAAAACAACAAGTGGGAGAATGTTGGGTATGTGTTATATTCTTTCCACGACTAGCCCCACGCGCTGTACGTTGCGCCGGACGTAGCAGGGGGGTCGCAAGGGGGGAGGCAGCCGCCACTGTTGGGGTTTGGGGTAGCGCCCCGGCGAAAATTGTTTTGGTGTGCAGACCCACTCATAGGAGGACCCACCCATGTTTTGTGCATGAGTTTGCACATGGTTTTCGGGTACGATGGTTTTTTACCCCTGGTATTTTGTAGATCCGGTCAAGGGAACTACGGTTATGTTCTAATCCAGGGTTTATGGATTGGGGTTTATGTATGCTTCGGCATGTATATATATGTGTTGTAACACTAAAAGGAATATAATGAAAAATCAAGCTGGTCGTCCCGATTTGGGATCCATGGGAAAATCTCTGTGTTTATCTGTTTTATGTTTTATTCTCTCACTATTGTTTATTTTTTGTTATAAGATTCGTGTGTAGATAATTTTTGTTCAGGGTTAAAACCTACAAAGAAAATCGCGGAAATTAGATTAAGAAAACTTGCTGCATCACACCAACATGCACTGGTGTAGGTGCATTTCGCCTGCTTGTACCAGGTGGTGGAAAACCAAATAAACAGAATTGCAGGAAAAGTAAATATCACACCAATGTGCACTGGTGCAGGTTTGTTTCTCCTGCTTAGACCAAGTGAGGAAATCTAATCTGAAATTAAATGCAGGAAAGTAAATTTCAGGGAAAGAAAACGCATCTATTTCACATGACGGATCCGTTTTCAATAAGACAAGAATAGATTTGCTGAAAGTTAAATCAAACTTTAATAATTTAAACACACATTACAGGAAACAAAAAATAGGGTAAACGTGCTGGTTTGGCTGGGCCCTAGGCAACCAATGCGTTTCCCTTCTTAAGTTAAAACGCTACTCAGTAAACCAGTTAACTCATCAACTTAAAAACAGAAACATAATTTCTGAAACATGAGGCAGAAAAACATTTTATTAATTTATTGAGGTGAATACATGCGTTGATACAATGTCCAGCCCAGATTCGGGTGATAACAAAATGACCGGTCACCGTCTATCAACTTCACTCTAAAAACTTTGCTCCGAAGTTCTTCCCCCTAGGTCCTATTTACACTTTACATTATATAGATCTATTGGCCGAAGGCCAAAATAGATCGTTCAACTAATTCATAACAAAATGCAGAATTTAGTCTCGGCCTTCAAGATAAGACGATTTTGCAAAACTGGCCGTAGCTAACTAGCTTTCACCCTTCACAGATTAGTCTCAGCTGCCTTTGAACCGTTCACTATCGTGGCTGAAGTGGCTCAAGACGAGGCGGTGATCGAGGAGGTCAGATTTTCCGTGAAGATCTGTTGTGCTGGCAATGGTGCAAGATCCGGTCCTACACTAAGATCAACGGTCATGGTAAGCACTCTAACCATCAAATAAGCTTGGAGGTATCGATAAGTTACAAAAGTGATTTAGAAGTGAGAAATCATGTAATAAATATTTAATTAATGCTAAATTGAATTAAAACATGAAGAATAAAGGTTTATACGAAATGTTTCACCATGCTTGGACTGGTGCAAGATGAGGGTGCATAAAGGAGGTGAAACAGAGGTAAATGGTTACAATTTAGGAAGAGGAAATTGGTAAAAAGAGAGAAAATTAGGGGGCTAACAACTACTTACTTCGTCACATTTAGTTTAACCTAAGCATATTATAGAACAATATAAATTGCACTATCATAACATTTACTGGAAATCAATACTTCAAATCCAAATATAGAAAGAAAACATAACAATACACATAACCACATATTATTTCCCAAAACATCTTCTTCTTTATTAAGATGAATCCTTTCAGTACATTCAGCTTCTTGACCTACGCACACAGCTACAGGTGGTCTATGCACTAACCTGTAGACTCTTTGAAGGTCTTCGTGCACTCAGCTGCAAAGCCTTTACTTAAGGCCCAAAAAACGGGACAAAATATACAACGACGTGCACTCTCTATCTCTATGATGATTATTATTGTGATTAATCTTCGACAAAGAATTACATCTCTTTATATACATTACATAGCTACAAAAACATGGTCCACATACCATGGGCTTTGAAATAAAATAAAATAAAACCCGAATACCCATTACAAAATGAGGGGCTTCGACCCACCCCGAAGCCCATAGAACACCGCACGATAAATATAACTTCGCGGTAATGTGCACTCCACTCCTCACTCAGTTGCTGTGCCCCAAATATTTTTTGTGATGCTCATGTAGGCAACATTATATTGCTGAAGTATTTTTTCCTACCTGCTTTTCCTCTCGACGCAGTTCTTCTAGTAGTGCATCTATTGCGCATCGATTGCTAGTCCGACTATCTTCTACAACACTTCTTTTCCCCTCTATCGTAGCTCCTTGAGCCTATCCTCTAATGCCTGTGAAATATGGAGGGCCTCATCCTTCCATAGTTGTGTCATCTCTGTTAGAATCTGTTCTTTTCTCCAAAGATCTTTAATATGATTTTGAAGAGTCTTCCCTTCAGTGATGCAGGCGAGCCTCTATGAGACTAGTAAGGTCTTCATAGTTGCCCATATTTCATCAAAATGCTTCTGCTTTATCTAGAGCTCCTCTTCAATCCTCTGAATATTTGGATCCTCCTGTAGTGAGGTCCAAATCTGCATATTGTCATCTAGTAGTTTGTCATACTCCGCCACTATGTCGGAGATGCCTTATACTGTAGATTTTAGATCCAAATCCCTCTGCTCACGTACATTCGGTGGAATGATTGCCTTCAACCTCATCTGTAGCTCAGTAATATTCACTTAATACTCAAACTTCATCTTAGTGAAATTATTTTTTGAATCCTTTTTTGTGAGGTCGAGCTTCATGACCTTCTTTGCTGGTGACTCTTCTTCACGAACCTTCAAGTCCAAAACTTCACTATAAGTTTTTACTAGTTGACTTCCTCCAGCTGTTGTTGTTGCTGGTGTGATCCATCCCTTTATTTGATCAACTAGTTGAGTTCCTTCTTCAACGAAGCTCCTTCCTTCTCCACCTGAATGTTTAACAACGAAGTGTGTTGTTATCACTCCAGTTTGGCTATTATACCTTTGCGGAACTCGTTCAATAAAGGAGTCAGTAGTGTAGTGATGTTCATATTAACATGATCCCAACCTTTTTCCCACTCTCTGTCTTTGGATGATTCAAATTATAACGCTCCAGCTGGCATCTACATACTCCTTAGTCCAAATTTCATTTCGATTTGTCGCTCTGAATGCAATAGTTGAACCATTTTTTTTGGTTGTTTGGGTGTCTGTGTCATTACCTTTAATTCTTTGATGCTTTGCTGAACATTTATTAGGAGCATTTAGTAGCGATCATCAACCTTAATCCATGTCTCTATTGTTACTTCCTGGAATTTTTCTACAATTTCGTTGATGTCCCCATTAGTGAGGACAAGTGTTATTGCGCTCTTAGACTTGTCTGCCTTCTGTTTCTTCCTTGCGCTCACCATAGTCGCTATAGGTGTCCTATTTTTGATGATGAATGTTGATTATTTTGTTGGCTCTATGTCCCTAAGAGGGTCTTGGCCACCCTAGTCCTGCTCTGCCTCTGTCTCTTCTATGTTTGTCCCTTTGTCCTTTCCAGTTGGACCTGTGTCCTATGGGGTGTCCCCCTCTACTTCATTGTCATTTATGGTTGAAGTCTTCCATTCTACTGATCAATGTTGTAGTATCTCGAGAAGATCATCTTCAATGACCAAATAGGGCAGAGGATGCCATGTCTCCATTGAATCCTTCTGAGCCTTCATGTGTATCCTGTGAAAGTCTGCCTTGAAGTCTTCTATATTGCAATATTCATCGAACAAACTTGGTGAAAAAATATGATGATTTTTCACTACCATGTTCAAGTCTATTTTCATTAGTATGAAGAAAATATTGTTCTCTTGTGTGCGTGATGACTCCTTGGCATGCCAGAGTGACACATACCGCATGACTTCACATACATATGCTTCAACTTGGGGAAACTATGAGTCCACCGGTTCCTTCCATGCTAACTGTTGGCTTGATGGGGTTTAGAATCAAGTTCAAATTGACTGCACAATCCAAAAAAACCCACTATTACCGACCCTTTCGACGATGATCTGCTTTCTTAGATTGATGTCTCACACAGGGAAATAGGGGATGCTAGAACAAGGTTTCTTCATCCAGAGGGATAGAGGATTGTGGCTTTAGGGATTTTCCTTCTATACAAAGCTTCGCAGGTCAGATCTATCAATAATGCAAGAAATTTTCAACACATCTATTGAACCTACTAACAATGCACGATCTTACTTATTCAAGAATTAAAAAAAGTAAACAACCATAAACTAGATTGCGCTATTTAATTACAGGTGAAAACCCTTATTCAACATATAAATTCATAAACAATAAGTAAAAGAAAAACACATCAATAGAACTCAAATATATCCAAAAATTATTTCACTAATATCCAGATCCTTCTTATACATTCAATTCCACCCTGTGCACACAGCTGTAGGGCCCTGCGCACACAGTTGCAAGGATCTGCACACAGAAATACATACTTCCTAAGGTATCCACACACACAGTTGCAGGAGCCTTTCCTCTAACCCAAAAGACAGACTCTGACTGAAACTAGTCTCATATCCAAATGCATCAGATAAGATCTATCGTTTAAGCTTTGCTTGACTTTTTTATTTTACCTATGACTTCTATCTAGACTCCTTATATAGGTTTGTAATTTACAATACCATGGTCCAAAACCATGGGTGGAGTCCAAAGTTCATTAGATAATCCCATCCCATTACATAATAAGGGGATTTGACCCACCCCAAAGCCCCTATGACTCAAAACATACTTTGTGCTGCGTGCTCTGCTCCTCGATCTGTGGAGTCTTTCTCAACTTCTTTCTTCGAGGGGATCCCATGTCCAACAGGCCGCCAACAAAAAATAGTGACTCATCCTGAGTCACAAAAGTGGTGCGCCTGATATATTTTCTTTGATGCCGTTCAAGGCATCCTTAAATTAACGGAACTACTTCGGTGCACTACTTTTCAAATTCTCTAACTTTGCCGAGCAATGTCTCTGTAAATTTCTTACTTTCCTTCTACTCGAATCCTCTCAGTGTTGTGCCAAATTCCTTCAATTTATTTTATTCATATTGGGAGAGCTGGTTGGCCTCAACTTCCCATTATTCCAGTCTGTCTGTAAGTAGCTGCTCCTTCCTTTATAGCTCATCGACCTCCTCCTATAAGAATTTACCCTCTTGGAGATGGTTAAGCTGTTGCATTAGTGCTAAGGTCTTTGCAGTGAACTTAATATGATCCAATTGTTCAATATTTTCATGCACTTTTTCCTATTTATTTTTCACCTAAGGGTCTTCCAGCAGTGAGGCACATACATCGAGAAATTTCCCAAAGACATTCGCACACTCATGTATGTGGGACTCAACCTATCCTATGGCAGCTTTTAGCTCTGCTATGCGCTGCTCCCAGAATTCTGGAAGAGTGGTAGGCTACAATTGCATCTATAGCTTGACAATTTTTATCTGCATTTCCAAGTGCACTTTTTCAAATTTGGCCTTAGAGTCCTTAACTGCGGTGACAAGCTTGGCCAATTTATCTTCTAGCGTAGCTGCAGCCTAAATTTGGAGCTCTGGTAGTGTGCTGCAAGCTTTAGAGATAGCCTCCTTCAGCTTATGACTTTGTGGTGCCTCAGTCATGCACTCTTCGAAAACAAGCTGCTTTTCCTCTGCCATAATCTATCTTTTGTTCTTGACATCCTGAATAATCATGAGGGTGTGTTGTTCGTGAATCTTCAACTCTTCATCGATGCCCTTGTTAGGTCCCTATATTACTAGTATAGTCCCTTATTGTTGTTAGTGTAACCACCTTATTGTTATTTTTGTACCCTTGTAACCCCCATATTTTTTTTATTGTGCCCTTAAATTATTATTGTTAGGTTGGATAGGATTACATTGTGGCCCCATGGAATCCTATATATAGAAAGGAGGTTTTGTAATTTGTATCATCCAAGAATTGTTCATTCATGTAATGTATTGGAGGTTGCCCCCTCAAAGTGGCTTATTTCTATGGCGTTGATATCTCTTTTCTTCTATTTTTGGAGCTGGTTTCACAACATTTGGTATCAGAGCTTTGGATTCTAGGGTTTTCGCTAGTCCAAACCGATCATCGTGGCATTTTCGCTATAAATTTTTTTCTACAAAGGTTTAGAAGCTAAAATTTTTAGAGTGCAAAGCTAAAATCCTAAGGAAAATCTTCGCGAACTTTCAGAGCTTGGTTCGCAATATTTTGGGAGATATGATCTATGGAATTTAGGGCTTTTTGCAGTCTCCTGAATTTAACCTAAACAGGTCATCGCGACATTTGCGCTATAAATTTGTTTCTACGAAGTCTCAGAAGCTGAAATTTTTAGACAGCAAAGCCGAAATCCTGAGGAAAATCATCACAAAATTTTAGAGCTTGGTTCTCAAAATGTTCGGAGATATGATTTGTGGAAGTTAGGTCGTTTTCAGGCTCCCGAATTTCATTTCAAAGAGGTTATCGTGTGAAAATCTTCATAACTCTCTCTCTGAGCATCAGATTGGAATGCTGTAAAAAGTGGCCACAAGTACATGGACTTTAGTTTCGTTTCTATCAATTTCAGAGCCAAAGGAGGAAACAGTGACATGTGGCAAGTCATACAAGTTTTCTCTATTGAACCAGTCCATAATTGGGTCATTGTGGGAGATTGGACATAACGTTGTCTTGAAGAATCCAAATCAGGTCAGAACTGTGACATTTGAAAGAAGCTTTAGAGGGCTATTACAAGGCCAAATTTCAGATATTGAGGATCTATAATTACTTAGATAATTCAATTTCAATATAGAGCTCCTCAAAATCAAGTAAAAGGTGTGTATTTTTTTTCCCGAATTGCATAAGTCTTTTTTGAAGAATCAAGTTGAATTGATTCCAAGAGCATATTGTAGAATATATATAATTATTAGATTCTAAAATGGCCCCTAAAAAGAATTAAACACCCATTAAGCCTTTAGAAGGCTCTAATATGACTCATGAAGACGAATAATTGCAACATGACATATCAAATTTACAAGAGCAAGTGCAACAAATTTCGCTCTCGTAAAGGGCAACAAAAAATGACATGGAAGTTTTGAAGAAAGGGGTGGAAACTAAGATGATGGTTTGAAGAAAGGCATGGAATATAAGATGGATGGTTTGAAGAATGGCATGGAAGCTAAGATAGATGGCATGGAAGCTGGCATGGAATCTAAGATGGATGACATGGAAGCTAAGATCGATGAAAAAATGGAAAACATGAAGAATGATCTAAAAGCAGACATGGAAGGTTTCACAAAGTTGATACAAAAAATGTTTCATAATGGTGAAAATATAGTAGAGGAAATGCATGATGTGATGCAGGAAGGGCCTGCAATACCCAAGATCTTTAACATTTCGTGCATATAAGAATGCATGTCAATTTTTCCCAAATCAAAACCTCTAATAGCTGACCATTTTACTTTTACAAACGGAAGTATGTAAACATATGGTTCATACACCAATCAACCTCTAATCCCAAATAAAATTCAGACTCCAATGGCATGAGCCATCACCACAAACATATATATCTTTCATCAAAAAGTATTTGCAGCCCAATGTTTAAACTTCAAATCTGTCCACAATAATCACCCACACACATACCTTGAATTCATGCTCATGGAATTCATTACTGCCATGATTCCTCAACGCAGCCAAACATTTGAATGTTTCCACAAATAAAACTTGTAACTCTCATTTATATATGATAGGACTCAATTAAAGATTGCGCCCTGACTTTTATATTCAACCTATCCATTTAAACATCAACATTCAAATAACATTTGGACTATACAAGATTTCCCTTTTTCATTCAGCTTACCAAGCTTCTCGACACCTTCATTCAGAATTCAACCCCTTTTAATCGAGTTTTTATGATCAAAACTCACTAACTGAATGCGCCCATGCTTACTGCAATCCATGCATGCGCTTTGCAAATGTACGTTGGTCAGACCAATACTCATCGACTTCATCTATGACTGATCTGCATTCAGTTCAAAGTTCAATCTGATCCTTTATTTCTAAATCTGGGTTTCCACTCTGTCGTTATTTTCTTTCCAAAGCGCCATATGCCATCATTTTGACATTTGTCCATTCACCGATTACACAATCCCAATCTGTCTTTCATCACATCCACATTTCTGCTGTCACAAAACTCCCACACTGGTCAGTTAAAAACCCAACAATTGAAATAGTTTTTAATTAAATTCAAATAACCAGTGTTTAAGAACAATAGCCTATGCCTTTCCTCTCGTCTACCATAGACACAATTTGACATTGAATTTAATTCACGGAGTTAAATTCATAATCGACTGCTATGGATTTAAATTCATAATTGACTGCGCTTTCCACCTTTCCATTGTTTACACGATAGAATTGCTTTGTTCTCCATCCAACCAATTAATCTCGACGACTTTACCAGAATTCTGTAATGCAATTTCTTCAACATAATTTACCAGAAGGTTTTCTACTACTCAGCTTTTAGAGATAGCTCGATTATAATGGTTTTGTTCAGGTGTAAAGCAGATAGAACTTACGCATCACATTTCCCCGCATTATCATTCCTATTTCTGCACCTTTACCAAATTACACGTCTCTGCAGTAGTTCTTCTTTGCAATTCCCTTCAGCGTTCACAAATTGTCATGCTATTCAGAATATTTCCCTGTGATTGAAACAGAACAATTTAAAATTGTGTTTAATTGAACTCCAAACAGAGTTTTGAAATACCATCCTGCGCCCTCTTGCCAGATCTTCTTCTGCGCCTGAGATTTATTAAAAAACTATACAGATCAACATAAGAATTCAACTTGGATTTTATTTCTGCTGAGTTGAATTCAATCTGCGCTTTCAACCCAAAATACAATCCTGAAAACTATATTCATTCTGAAAATTAAGTTCTTATACTGGACTGCGCCCTTCATACAATCACACCATAATCCATTCAGATCTAAATCCAGCTAATCGATTGTAACATTTTAGCAAACAGATGTTTGACCTTTGTTACTCAAATCTTCGATTTATCACTCAATACACAATATTCTACAGGTTTATAACTGTGATGCCATATATCCAATGTCTGAAAATCGATTTCAGTGTTACCTTTGAAGGCTCATCAACTAATATTGGTAATCCTTGCCTACAATGTCCCCATATTACAGTTTATTCATGCACCCACCATTATCATTCCACAGAAATTAATGCACTAATTAACCAGTAAATACCAGCAAATTCACTCTTAACACAGTGATTGACCATACATGAATTGTCTAGATTAAGACGCATAACTCAAAATCACACTTTCATAAAAATGAACATACTTACAAACTTATCTTCTTGGCCAAATATTCAATGTTCTCAGCCCTTACAAATTGCCAGCCTTGGCTGTTCAAGACTGCTATCAATCACTCACTCACAATCTCAATATGTTTTTCTCTCAAAACCCATTCCTATTTATACAATTTTTAAAAATCATTTAATTAAATGCTCAATCCCTTCAATTCCTCAACAAACCCCTAAATCTCTCAACATCCCTAAAGGATAGATCTTTATCCCTAAAACTTAGAAACTAATTCCAACTTAGGCTCCCTCATTAATTGTAAATAATCTAGAAACTAATTTCTCTCATATTTACAATTTCTCACAAATAATTAATTAATCACTCAAAATAATATTAATATTTACATGAAATTTAATATTTCTTCAAAATATGAAACCGCCTAGCTTAGATAAAATACAAGGTGTTTTTTGGAGTTGATGCTCCTGCATCATGATGAGAACAAAATAAATGTTAATCGTGATTTCATAAACTCTAATGTTGGCAGGAAGAACCACCATATTCCAAAAATGGATATGAGGAAGTTTGATGGAAAGGATCCTCTAACATGGATACTACAGATGGAGCAATATTTTGATCTCCATAATGTGCAAAACACACAAAAGGTACGCATTGCAACTTTACATTTAGAACAAAATACATTTGTATGGTATCGATAGCTTTGCTCCCGTAAAAAAATTGTCACTTGGTCAATTTTTACAGAAGAAATGATAGCACATTATGAGGATACAAAGAGCAACACCTTCTTTAGCCAATTGATAAATCTCAAACAAAAGGGTTTAGTGGGGGAGCACATTGAGGACTTCCAAAAATTGAATATAAGAGTAACTGATATTCCAGAGGAACACAGGATTGATCTCTTCATAGGTACTTTAAAGGATAACATCCAACATGAAGTTCGCGTTTTGGAACCTGATTCATTGGAGAAGGCATTCAGGTTGGCAAGAAAATTGAATGTAAAATTATGGCGACAAGGAAGCCTACCACTCACTTCTATAAAGAGGGAAGTGTTGCTACTCCTAGATTTCCACAACCTACAAGGTCGACACCACAACAATTGGAAGAAAAAAGAGCAAAAGGGCTTTGCTACAGTTGTGATAGAAAATACACTAAAGGTCATAAGTGTGCTGAGAAGAAATTATTTACATAGATTGTGAAGAGGAAGAAGAAAATGAACAAGAAGAGGATATACACCAGGAACCAACCCTAGAAGAGGAAGAAATGAATCCGACCATATCGTGTAATGCACTGGCCGAAATTACCACTCCTCAAACTCTCAAGATAGAAGGACATATCAAGAAGAAAAAGGTAATAGTGTTGATTGATTCAGGTAGCACCCATAATTTTATTCATTGTAAAGTAGCCAAGGAATTGAATTGTTTCCTATACCCAGCACCAGAATGTCAAGTGATGGTTGCAAATGGAGGAACTATAAATTGCTCTGGAAAATGCCATAATATCAAGCTAACCATGGGGGAATATGTATTGAATAGTCCAATGCTTTCCATTCCTATGGGAGGTGATGATGTTTTACTAGGAGTACAATGGTTACAATCTTTGCGGACGGTAGCTTTTTAATTTTCAAGAAATTTTCTTGAAATTTTTTTCGTATGATAGAAGTTTAACCACTTTGGCATTTGTAGTCGATCTTAAATAAGCTCTAATTTCTCACGAAAATTGTAGTTAGAAAGAAAAGCGAGGCGTAATTGCACAATTATGCTCACTAGAAGTTCCAACATCAAAATCATCTATTTATGCAGATCTCCAACAAGTCTTGGACAATCATTCCAAGGTGTTTGAAACTCCCAAAGGACTCCCACCTATTCGTGATCATGATCATGCTATTCATTTGACTCCAAGAAGTGTTCCTCCAAACATCAGGCCTTATAGATATCCTTATGTCCAAAAGAGCGAAATTGAACGTATGATTGCAGAAATGTTAGAGGCGGGTATAATTCAACCTAGTCAAAGTTATTTCTCTGCTCCTGTAGTATTGGTACACAAGAAGGATGGATCATGGCACATGTGTCCAAATTATAGGGAGCTCAATAAGCTCACCATTAAATATAAATTTCCCATTCCTGTGATTGATGAATTATTGGATGAATTACATGGAGCAATTTATTTTACCAAGTTGGATCTTCATTCAGGATATCATCAAATTAGAATGAAGACTCAAGATATTCCAAAAACATCATTTCGAACTCATGAGGGTCATTATGAATTTTTGGTCATGCCTTTTGGCCTTACCAATGCACCTTCTACATTTCAAGGGTTGATGAATTCCATTTTCAAACCCTTCCTTAGAAATTTTGTGCTAGTATTTTTTGATGATATACTAATCTACAGCAGGTCTTGGAAGGATCATGTTGAATATGTTGACAGGGTGCTCAAACTATTGCAGGAGAAAAAATTATATGCAAAAACATCCAAATGTTTCTTTGGAGTACAAGAGGTGGAATATCTGGGTCATATTGTATCTCACGAGGGTGTTAAGGCAGACCCTAACAAAATTAAAGCCATTAAGGAATGGAAAGTCCCCACAACCATAAAGCAGTTGCGAGGATTTCTTGGGTTAACAGGGTATTATCGCAAGTTTGTTAAGAATTATGGGTGAATAGCAGCACCTCTAACAACATTATTGAAGAAAGATGCATTTTCATGGACTCCTGAAGCAACTAAGGCCTTTGAACATCTTAAAGAGGCAATGTGCCTAGCACCGGTCTTAGCTACGCCAGACTTCACAAAAACCTTTATTGTGGAATGTGATGCCCCAGGAAATGGAATTGGTGCAGTTTTAATGCAGGAAGGAAGACCCATTGCTTTTGAAAGTCGTCCAATCAAAGGAAAGTATTTACAGAAACCTATTTATGAGAAGGAAATGTTAGCATTACTGCATGCACTAAAGAAATGGAGAACTTACCTAATGGGAAGACACTTCAAGGTAAAAACTGATCATGATAGTCTTAAACACTTTTTGGAACAAAGACTATCTTCAGAAGAGCAGCAAAAATGGGTCACAAAGATGTTGGGCTATGACTTTGAAATAATCTACAAAAAAGGAAAGCTTAATGTTGTTGCAGATGCACTGTCAAGAAAGAATGAAGAGGTGGAAGCATTGCTTTGTGCCATTTCTATTATCCAACCAGATTGGATAACCGAAGCAAGAGATGAATGGAAGAAGGACAAAGATGTATGGACACTCATTCAAAAGTTGCAGCAAGATCCTAGTACATCTGATACATTTCGTTGGAAAAATGATTCCTTATGGTACAAAGATCGCTTATATCTTTGTAAGAATTCCCAACTAAAACAAAAGATTCTTCTGGAATTGCACACTTCTCCTTTAGGAGGACACTCAGGATTTTTAAAAACTTACCACAGGGTGAAGAAAGAATTTTTTTGGGATGGCCTTAAATCTCATATTCAAAAGTTTGTGGCGGAATGTTTGGTTTTCCAGCAGAATAAAGTGGAAACAATTAAGACCCCAGGACTTCTACAACCTTTATCCATTCCAAGTCAACGTTTGGAGGAGATTTCAATGGATTTTATCACAGGTTTACCTAAGTCCGAAGGAAAGAGTGTCATCATGGTGGTAGTTGATAGACTTACCAAGTATGCACACTTGTGTGCATTATCTCATCCATTTAAAGCAAGTACAGTTGCTACTACATTTATGGACAGAATTCAAAAGCTACATGGAAGCCCAAGGGTTATTGTGAGGGACAGAGATCCCATTTTTACGGGAAATTTTTGGACGGAGTTATTTTCTTGTTTGGGTACTCAATTAGCTCATAGCTCATCTTATCATCCTCAATCTGATGGTCAAACAGATATAGTAAATAAATGTTTGGAAGGATATCTTCGTTGTTTTGTATCTGATAAACAAACACAATGGGTCAAGTGGTTACCTCTCGCTGAATGGTGGTATAACACTTCCTTCCATACTGTAGCAAAATGACCCCATTTATGGCACTTTATGGATATCATCCACCATCCATCACATCATCTTTAAGAGAAAATTCGAAGGTTCAAGTAGTGGAAGATCACATCGAGCATCAAAAATAAGTTCTCCAACTCTTAAAGGACAAGCTGCATTTGGCACAAAATCGAATGAAACAACAGGCAGATCAACATCACAGCGAGAGAATTTTTGATGTAGGAGACTGGGTATTTTTACAGCTACAACCATACAAACAAATGTCCCTCAAGGAAGCTAAGAAGGATAATAAATTATCGCCAAAGTATTTGGTCCCTACAAGGTGTTGCAAAAGATTGGTACTATGGGATACAAATTGGAGCTTCCTGCTTCTTCTCAAGTGCATCCAATTTTCCATGTTTCATGCTTAAAGAAGATTATAGGTGAAAATCTTCCAGTTGAAAAAATATTTCCAGAACTTGATGAGGAAGGAAAAATCATATTGGAACCTAAAGCTGTCACGGAAACAAGAACTTGACAGCTACGAAATTGATCAATTTTAGAGTATCTCATCAAGTGGAAGAACTTACCCACTGAAGATTCTACATGGGAGGATGAGAATTTTATACAGAAGCACCCAGAGCTACTCAAGCATTGAGGACAACACTTTTTTGAAGGAGAGGGGCATGTTAGGTCCCTATATTACTAGCATAGTCCCTTATTGTTGTTAGTGTAACCCCCTTATTGTTATTATTGTACCCCTGTAACCCCCATATTGTTATTATTGTGCCCTTAAATTATTATTGTTAGGTCGGATAGGATTACATTGTGGCCCCACTAGGATTACATTGTGGCCCCATGGACTCCTATATATAGAAAGTAGGTTTTGTAATTTGTATCATCCAAGAATTGTTCATTCATGTAATGTATTGGATGTTGCCCCCTCGAGGTGGCTTATTTATAAGGCGTTGATATCTCTTTTCTTCTATTTTTGGAGCCGGTTTCACAACAACCCTGGTGCAATTCGTGAAAATCCTGCAGTTGCATTGTAGCAAGATTCAGATTTGTATACTACCAGTGGGCCACCTGCCTTAGCTGATCTATCATGTAAAAACTCAGTGTGCCTATAGGGATAGGCACAGTGTGAGTATCATAGGTCAGTGAAAATTCATGTGCAATTATGCTTGTACCGGCCCATGCTCCACTCGGTTGAGCCACACTCACTTACAACCATCTCATGCTCGCCTGGACAATTCTCGTCTCTACCTGTAAGTCTTGCAAGCCCTTGTGAACATCCGCCAACACTCTCTTATACTTTTTTTCAATATTACCCCATAAGTGCTCAGTGGCTTGCTTCATGGTGTCCCCAATTTCATCGAGTTCCCCTTCAGTAAGGACCATGGATTTTGGGCTAGCAGACTTATCAGACTTCACCTTCTTTCTCACGCCACCCTTCTACGACTATCTTTGCTTGGTGGTAAAAAATGGGTTCAAACTCACATCACCGCCGAGAGTGTCATCCCCTCCTGTTTCCACAATCTATGTGTCAGGTTTTTTCTTAGTCACGAATGTGACCTTCATGTCCTTCTTTCCTATTAGCTTAGTGGGCTTCGCCCCACTCGTTCCTACCTACTCCATGCCTTCAGGAAGTGGAGTTAACCAATCACTTGGCCAGTGGATGATGATGGCTTCCACATATTCTTCTTCAATTTGGTACGACAACTCGTACTAGACCCCTGCGAGGTACTTCTTCTCGTGGATGTGATGAGGAATAAAGACCTCTTCAGTGACTTGGAGGAGAAGGACCTCTAGCAGAACATAGATTTTGGAGATGACGAGAGGTATAACACAACCGATAGAGGTACAATTACCTTTCAGAGGGAGTCTAGCTCCCATATCAAACTAGCATATGTTTTGTATGTTTCAGGCCTAAAGAAGAATCTTGTCTCTGTAGCGGTATTGGAAGATCGTGGTTATCAAGTGATGTTTAGAAAAGGAAAGGTGTTCATTAAACACATAGCCACAGGGCTGGTAAAACATATTAGTTTTAGAGTCAATAACCTGTATGCCCTTGAGGTTGAGGATGCATGAAAAGCTTTGAGGAGCAAAGAAGTGGTTAATGAATTGGTGGTTCAGAGGGAGAAATCATCTCTTAACATGCAGCCTAAAAAGAAATATCAGAAGGTTTCAGAGAAACCGCAATTGGAGAAGTAGAGAGGAGACTGAGTAGAAGATTCCACTCAAGAAAATACCTCTAGGAGGGGGAAATTTTGAGCCAGAAAGGCATAGGGAGTACATGCATCTATACTTCCAAGTGTGAGGTGGCACGATGTGCAGATATAATCCTAAGAAGAAATTTGGGCAGGGTCCATTGAGATGGTGTGTCTTATGGATCAAACCTGGCTACGAGGAGCCAAAAGTATAATAGTAGCAGGAAGTATTGGTTAGATTGATCCAATCAGATGTTAGGAAGAAAAAAATCATAATGAAAAATGTTAGATACTAGAGCGCAAATCAGAGTTGGAAGCAGTGCAGAGTGCATGGATTCGGATGTCAACAACAACGCAGAGAGAGTCCAGTAGACAAGTGCAGTATCTCACAGCAGTCAGAAGACTCTGATGATAGATGCATTATATTGCTCAACTGTTCAAAGGCTATTCAGTTTCAGGAGAGTTTCATGTGCAAACAACACTAGAGAATTTTTGCATGTAAAACATTCCAAAGGTACCAAATTAGGATAGATTGAATTCCTTTCTTCTTGAGATGGAGTGTTGAAATTTGCAACAAGAAATAGTTAAATTGGCATCTAGAAAGGACAAAAATTTACCACATAACTGGTGTGGGATTCCAGTCACACATGAGTGAGGAATTCAATTACACACTAGTGCTAAATGTGGGTGTCTAATTTATTTATCCCTTATATAAATTGGAAAATAAATTGTAATTTCATCTCATTATAACTTATATCATTTAACTAAGTCGGAAAGACTGAGTTAGCTCTAGAAATTTGAGTTTAGGGTTAAAGGTGAGGCATGCAGAGTGATTCTATTATTTTTGGTGTCCAGTTGTAGTTAATGCATTAGTTTGGTCCATGTGTAATCAGTTAACTCAATTTAATTGAGTTAAAATTAGTTTAACTAGTTCTAACTGAGTGATGATCTAGTGAGAGTTCAAGTGAATTATATTATATTTAATTCACAAGTAGTGATCTATCAGATAATTGATTATTTGCTACTAATAGCTACATGCATGTCAGTTCTGATGACGACCTAGTTGAGATAGAGATTAAAGTAAAGTTAACTATCAATTGCATTATTAGCAAATTGCTCGACCACAATTATAAAGTCAGAGGAAGGCTCATGAAGGATTGCGCAGTCAAGGAAGGTTGATTATCCTATTTGATAAGGATTAATTACCTAGGTATTGTGTGAGAAAGGCTAGGCTAAGCAGGGGTTGATAATTGGCTAAGTGTTGGTCAATTTTTCCTAAGAATTGCTAGTAATTTTTTAGCAGGATCAGGGTGAGACGATCGGTAGAGTGCAGGATTTTCTTAGTGTGAGAAAGAATTGTATTGTTTCATGATTATTTGACTATGTACAATATATGATAGACGGATTTTGAGCAGGTTCTTTCCCCAGATACATCTTATGTTGTGTGATTGATTTATTTCTTTCTCTTGCATGTGATTGAGCGATCATGTTTATATTCCGCAAATATAGTAGAAGGATTCATTATCTTGTTTTAGTACATTACATGATCAGATTGAATCCATTGGTATAGAGTTTCTATATAATTTCTATAGTTTCTTGGTTATATCTTTCTTTAAGAGTTTATTCTCATCCTCTATCTTATTACAATACTTTTCTTTTTCTCGTAATTGTTGTTCTAGAATGTATTTACTTTTAATATTTTCTTTAAGTTTTTCTCTTTGATAAACAAACTCTTCATTATCAAAGTTGTACATACCTTATTCTACTCAAAACAAATTATATTTTATCTTCTTTTTATTCCTTGTGACCTTGTTTAATTCATCCAGAGTATTGATGACCTCCACTTAGAGATCCAATACACCTTCTTCTTCTTCCTTGAGGTATGAGTCATTCTTGGATTTAGGTTCCATGAGTAATAATTCATAAACCTCATCTTTTGAATATTCTTCATTGTTTCCTTTTGATGAAAAGCTATCCTCTTTAGAGTCGGGCCCCTTTTTCTTGAAATATTTCTTCTTCTGATATTTTTTGACTTTGTCTCTAGGCTTTTGATCCTTTTCAGTTTGTAGCTTCTCTCCATAGAGACACTTGGAGGAAAATTTCCTGTTGAGATTGCAACAATATGATGAGCTTAGTGGAAAGGAGTGGCCTTCACTAAGTGGGCCCGCAGGCTATTTTTGGCGCAAAGTCTATTTTTAGACTATGTCTATTTTTAGACATGTGGATCATGATTCTATGAGTTGCAGGATGCTATTTGTGGAGGGTTGGTCAAGTTGGAAAAATAGATGGACATTTATTTTTAGACATACTAGGCGGAATATATTTTTAGATTTCCAGTCTAAAAATAGATATGTCGAATATTATTAGCTCTTAATAATATTTAGACTCTAAACATTATCTTATTCTCTTGGAGCACTTCAGTTTGATGCTCAGGAAGTGTATACATGTGCAATGGACAAGGAATTACGCAATTCCTAGGTTTAGTGGAGCTATTGGCATGAAGACTTCAATTAGAACTCATGTGACAGAGTTTGGTGGAGTTGATTGAGGAAGTTAGTGGAGTTGTATTCAGTTTAACTAATCTAAACATAGTTGAGCTATTTGTATTCAGTTTAAAAAATTGATACAATTAGTGAGAGTAGTGTGACACACCACAATTAGGTTCTTTACCAATTATATACCGGGTCAATCAATTCACAATACATCAGCTAACTTGGGCAAGGACAAGCCAAAGGAGACCATGTGAATAGGTGAAAGAGCAGGTTAACTATCAGTTGTGACTATACTATTGTTATTTGCAACACACGGATAGGTGGAGAAGCCCATGAGGATTGCGTAGTACAAGCCAGGTGGTTTATCTAATTAATGAATCCATCCCATAGCATTGATAATGCAATAGAGGTTGGCTATCAAGTGGCAAAAGATTGGAGCATGTGTTTTTGCTAGATCTAGCTTGATAGTGTGTAGCAATTGAGGGTGTGCATGAGAGCTTGTGAGGAGCTTTGTACAATGATTGTTACATGATCTCCTTGACATATAATATACAGATATTTGGGGTTTTCAGATGTAAGCTTTCCCATTAAATACCGTGTTCATATGTGTGATTGTTTGTGGTTTTAATGTGTGCATGCAATTGATTTTATTTCCGCATGTGATGATCAATGGTAGAAGAGATTCTGTATTATGCATGAAGCTAAAATAGTGTGTGATCAGGAGAATCTCGGTGAATAATATCTCAGTTATTAAAATTTTCTACATGGTATCAGAGCATTATTGATCATTGGAGTAATTGCAAAACATTGAAGTGGTTGAGTTTTGTGCTGGTGGAATTAGAATTTGCAGTAGTGTTTTCTTGGTGTCGAGGTTGAGATGTCTTTCAATGGATTCCGATTGGAGTATGCCCTTGAGGGCAGCTCAAATTATATTGCATGGAAGGACAGGATGGAGGCGGTGCTAGATGACAATGGGTTGAAGGAGTTCATAGATGCTGAAGTCCCAAATCCTACTTCTAGCGATGCTGCCGTAATTGAGGCTTGGCAAGAGAAGACAACAAAGTGTCGAAGGATTCTGTTGGAGGGCATGAAGGATCACATAGTGTCCAGCCTACATGGTAAGGCTTCTCCATTCCTGATGTGGAAAGCCTTGATAGATTTATTCCAAAGCAAGAGTGACCAGAGGAAGTTGGCGCTCAAGGATAAACTCAGAAACATAAAGATGGAGAAAGGCGACAATATGCCCAAGTACCTCACGAAGTTCATCCAATGCAGGGATGAGCTGGGAAGTGTGGGGGTTACTGTTGATGATGAGGACTTGGTGAGCTTGGCTCTCCTTGGGCTTCCGAAGAGTTGGAATTCCTATCAGGATTCTGTCAATGGTCGGGAGAAATTTCCAGGATGGGAGCGACTTTGGTCGAATATTATGCAAGAGGAGATAAGGCGGAGTACGAGGGATGGATCTTCATCAAAGGCATCTGATGAAGAGAATTGTGCTTTGGCTACCAAAGAAAAGAAGGGGAAGAGCAAGAAAGCTTCTAATTCTGGTGCGAAAGGCAAGAAGCAGGACATGTCCAAGGTGAAGTGCTTTCACTGTCACCAACACGAACATTATGCCACTAATTGTCCACAGAAGAAGAAAAATAAGCAGGTTGCTGGAACTGCAGCTGAAGAGGCCCTAGCCTCGCAGTTTGAGCTGGATTTTTCACTGATCGCATGCTTGGTCTCAAGTATGACGGGATTAGTGTGGTTTCTAGACAGTGGTGCGTCTTTTCACATCACGGGAGATCGAGATTTGTTTACTGATCTGGATGAGAAAGATCTTGGAGTGCACATCGAGATGGGAGATGATGGTAGATACAGTGCGACCAGTATCAGTACCATTTCCTTTGAGAGGGAGTCTGGTAAACCATTCGTATTGAAGGAAGTGATGCATGTTCTAGGATTGAAGAAGAATCTTATCTCTGTGGCGACGTTAGAAGACAAGGGATATTATGTTGTCTTTAGTGAGGGAAAGGCTTTCCTGCGCAGTAAGGCAACTGGTGAGACCCGGAGGATAGGGGTTTGAGTTCAGAACCTTTATCAATTGCAGGTAGATGGCTGCGTAGCAATGGCAGGCAAGGCAGAAGGAGTGGTGATCCGGGATGATGCCGAGTTGTGGCATCGGAGATTGGGCCACCTTCACCATGGAGTTTTGAAGATACTGCAGCAGATTTCTACTGGGCTTCCTAAGGGTACTCTTGCACAGTAAGATCAGTGCAAGGGGTGTACCTTGGGAAAATTTGTGAAAGCCACCTTTCACGAGAAGGATAGTCGCGCCACGACGATCCTTGAGAGAATTCACACAGACATGTGTGGAAATTTCTCAGTAGCTTCGACAGCAAAGCACAGGTATTATGTGATATTTGTTGATGATTTTTCTCGTAAGTGCTGGATCTTCTTCATGCAGAAGAAGAGCGAGACATACTCAAAGTTCTATGAGTTCAAGGCACTGGTTGAGAAAGAATCGGGGAAGTAGGTGAAGGCTCTTAGGAGTGACAATGGTGGTGAATTCATCTCCGGCACCAAGGACCTCACAAACATTTAAGGAATTTGAAGAGTAGCTCATACACCACATAACCTGCTGCCTAATCTTGCCGAGCGAAGAATGTTAACGTAAGGTGATTGCGGCCGTACGGGCGATGTTGCTGACTGTGGCTCACTCATTCATCATTGCGAGCAGCATGCAATACCGTTAAAGATATGTGCGTAATCGGAGTCCCCACAGATACTTGGCAGTATCACACTTCCGAGGAGGTATAGCGTAGTAAGAGCTCCCACATATGTCCTATTTGGAGGGATTTTTGTTCACCTTCATGGCAGCATTCATGTGACAAAGGACGCCAGAAATAATGGAGCCGATCATGTGGAGGTTGACATTTTGGTGGGGTACATTGATACACCCCACAACTATCGTGTGTATTTTCCAGACAGTCGCAAGACTGTTGTGCGACGGGATATCAAATTTCATGAGGAGAAAACCATGAAGTGTTCGCTTGAGAGGGAGCCACACTTGCATGCAGATGAGGAGCTATTAGTTCCTAAGGATGAGTCTCAGGATGTGGATCAGCCACAAGATGAGGTTCATGGAGTTGAAGAGACCACTCATGCATACAACCATCGCAGGGCGTGCGCACTACGTAAGCCGAGCGAGCGATCGTTCAAGATGGCAGAGAAGTTGTAGCGCACCCACATCATGCCCCGCACAGCAGACAATCACTCGACCGACATACCTGGATATGCTTTGCTCTGACGAGCAAGTGTATCGTGACGAAGCCATCCTCTTTCGAGGAAGCTGTGGAGGATCCCGCATGGGTAGATGCCATGGTGGAAGAGTATGATTCGATTGTCAGAAACAGTGCATGGGATATTGTCCCGAGGCCGGAAGGGAAATCAGTGGTGGGTTCGAGATGGATCTACAAAGTGAAGCAGGCAGCTGACGAGAGTGTGGAGAAGTATAAGGCAAGATTTGTTGCCCGAGGCTTTTCTGCGTATTGAGGATTGGATTATGAGGGGAGACTATAATTGCCGCAAGGTATTCTTCCATACGGACGATTCTTGCTCTCTCAGCGCAGATGGGGTGGCACATTCATCAGATGGATGTGAAGACTGTGTTCCTCAACAGAGTCATTGAGGAGGAGGTGTACATAGAGCAGCCCGAAGGTTTCGAGATTTTCAGCAGCGAGTCGCATGTGTGCAGGCTCAAGAGAGCGCTGTATGGGTTGAAAAAAGAACCTCATGCTTGGTACACACTGATAGACAATTATTTCACCAGACTTGGATTCTCCAAAAGTGAGGCAGATCCTAACCTATACCAGATTGTGGTGGAGGGTAAGTTGCTGATCATTATACTTTATGTAGATGATTTGATTTTGACGGGTGATGAACTGTTGATACACTCATGCAAGGCTTATCTTGCAAAGGATTTTGAGATGAAGGACTTGGGCCTCCTTCATTATTTCCTGGGATTGGAAATTTGGCAGCGCAGTGGTGGACTGTTTGTTTCTCAGGGTAAGTATGCCCGGGAGATACTGGAGAAGTTCAACATGCATGGCTGCAAGCCTGTTGATACTCCTCTTCCTGGTGGATGGAGGAAGAAGGATGCTACTTCGGCGGAGGTAGTGGATGCCACTGTTTATCGACAGTTGGTGGGGTCGCTTATGTATCTGGTCAATACACGACCCGATATATGCTATGCAGTTAACCAGCTTTCACAAGCTATGTTTAAGCCTACCAAGCTCTTTTGGAAGGCGGGGAAGCATGTATTGTGTTATCTCAGAGGCACATCAGGATATGGATTGTGGTACAGACAGTCAGATGAGGTGAGGCTATGTGGCTTCACGGATGCAGATTGGGCAGGGAGCCCAACGGACAGAAAGAGCACATCTGGAGGGATTTTCAGTATCGGGTCGACAACAGTTTCTTGGTACAACAGGAAGCAAAGATCCGTGGCACTCAGTTCAGCAGAGGCCAAGTATATGGCAGCGAGTTTGGCTGCATGCGAGGCTATATGGATGGGGAAGATCCTGGTCGGGTTGTTCGGTTCACACTTAGATCCTACTGTGATTTATTGTGATAATCTGAGTTGCATCAAACTCTTGGTTAATCCAGTATTTCATGATAGATCTAAACACATTGACATCCGGTATCATCATATCAGAGATTGTGTGCAGCGGAAGGTCATGTTACTTTAATACATTCCTACAGAGGATCAAGATGCTGATATCTTGACGAAGGCGCTCACCAGGAGCAAATTTGAATACCATAGAGGCAGGATAGGGGTTGCAGATAATCCATATCTTGTTGAGAGGGAGTGTTGAGATTGCAAAAATATGATGAGCTTAGTGGAAAGGAGTCGCCTTCACTAAGTGGGCCCGCAGGCTATTTTTGGTGCAAAGTCTATTTTTAGACTATGTCTATTTTTAGACATGTGGATCATGATTCTATGAGTTGCAGGATGCTATTTGTGGAGGGTTGGTCAAGTTGGAAAAATAGATGGACTTCTATTTTTAGACATATTGGGCGGAATCTATTTTTAGATTGCCAGTCTAAAAATAGGGATGTCAAATATTATTAGCTCTTAATAATATTTAGACTCTAAACATTATCTTATTCTCTTGGAGCACTTCAGTTTGATGCCTAGAAGTGGCACATGCAGCTGACAGAAGGAATTACGCAATTCCTAGGGTTTAGTGGAGCTATTGCATGAAGAATTCAGTTAGAACTCATGTGACAGAGTTTGGTGGAGTTGATTGAGGAAGTTAGTGGAGTTGTATTCAGTTTAACTAATCCAAACATAGTTGAGATATTTGTATTCAGTTTAACTAATTGATACAATTAGTGAGAGTGGTGTGAATTAATTATTAATTAATTCACTAATTATATAATCATTAATCAGCTAAAGAATACATCAGTTTACTTTAGTGCATGGACAGTTTCAGTGGAGACCAGTGCAAGAATAGGTGAAAGAGCAGGTTAACTATCAGTTGTGACTATACATTTGCTATTTGCAACGCACAAATAGGTGGAGTAAGCCCATGAGGATTGCGCAGTTCAGGCCAGGTGGTTATCTATTTAATGAAGCCATCCCATAGCCTTGAAAATGCAATAAAGGTTGGCTATAAAGTGGCTAAGGGTTGGAGCATGAGCTTTGCTAGATCTAGCTTGATAGTGTGTAGCAATTGACAGTGTGCATGAGAGCTTGTGAGGAGATTTTGTACTATGATTGTTACATGATCTCCATGACATATAATATACAGATAGTTGGGGGTTTTCAACTTTAAGCTTTCCCATTAAATACTGTGTTCATATGTGTGATTGTTTTTGGTTTTAATGTATGCATGCAATTGATTTTATTTCTGCATGTGATGATCAATGGTAGAAGAGATTCTGCATTATGCATGAAGCTAAAATAGTGTGTGATCAGGAGAATCTTGGTGAATAATATCTCAGTTATTAAAATTTTCTACATTTCCCGACTCATCCATAATTAAAAAATACAAAGGGTAGCTTTCCATTATACTTACCAGAACCATATTTTATCTTTCTAGTAAACTAAACCAACTCTTGATTAGATTCAAAGCCGAAACATTCTTTGTGACATTTGTGTTCCTTAATTTTGTTTGACACTTTAAATGCTACCTCCTTTGGCTCAAACTTTACTTTTCTTATTCTCATATCTTAGGATGCGAGGGTACCATGTCGCTGCTCCATTGAAAGAGAATTCAAGTATGGAATCTCTTCTATAGTTGAGATCTTAGCATTGAGTCTCATATGAAAAGATATTAATATCTTTTGGACAAATACTTAATTCTTGATCTCTTCTCCATGACGTCTATAATCATATTTGTTACCTCATCAACTCTAAGAAAATATTCAACTATATTTTCTTCTGCATTCATTCTTAAGCTCTTGAACCTCATTCTGAAGGCTTGAAGAATAACTTGCTTAAACTTATCATCCCTTCATAAATATTCTTATGCATGTCCCATACTTTGTTGCTTGATTTACAATGCATTATTTTTACTATTTCAGATTTATTAAGACCAAAGAGAGTGGCATTCCCGACCTTTACATTATGGGCCATAAACATTTTTACCGTATGAATTCGTAGGAGAGGTTTTTGAACTAATATAATCAACTAATACATGTCTCCAAACATCTACACCTAGGGACATGAGATAGTCTTTGACCCTATCTCTATAGAATACATAATTTGTAACATCAAAGACTCGTATCTTACTTTAATACGAATCCAGACTTTTTTGTATGGTCATGATTCAAGAATTACTGAGAGGGGAGGGTGAATCAATAATTAAAGTTTTTCCTTACTTTTATGTTGATCACTTAAACTTTTACTTGCATACAATCAAAAAACACATCAAAGACCAACATTCACATACATTTGAACACAATGATTTACATGAAAACCATTCCAAGAGAAAAACCACCAAAGCTTGTTTTTTACTATGACAATAATCAAGGAAAAATGTCTAATTACATCATATGTTTGTGAGCACCTACTCACAGGAGGCCCCTACCTCATTCAAATCAGGAAGCCACAAATTTCCTAGAGGCTACAACCTCTTATAATTGCAGATCCCTACCTACTTCACCCAGGTGTTCTACTTTTCATATAATTTTAAAACTTAGAGAAATTATCTACCTTAGTATTAAAAAAATAAAATTGTGACTCTAATATATTTTTTCTCTAAAAATCCCTCTCCTTTTATCTGCACACACATTTAATAGCCCCTTGCTCAAAATATTTTCGTCTGTTGCACTCTTTGTGCTTTACTCAACATGCTCAACACTAACACACAACCATAAAAATTCTTCTGTGCAACTTACTATGTTGTTTCACACTGTTTCGCCTCATGCACAACTCGATCACACACACACTATGATCTCTTCCCCACATATAATTATCTCACTAGGATAGTATATTGATATTTTTCTTCCACTGTCACATAGTTTGAGAACCATGCTAAATGAATAAGAGCTTGCAAGAAAGTAAACAATGGAGCATGAAACCGATAATCATAATTATACATATATTTTTCATGCATGATACAATCGATCCTTAAATTCATAGTATGGATTCCCTTTGCAATTAAATGAGCGCAACACCTGATCATATTTTTTCTACAAAGTCTGTATTCTTAATGTGAACTCTCTGAAACTTGTCATTCAATATCATCTGTCCAAGACCAAAGGAGGCCAATTACTGAAAGAAATGTGCTACACCAACCACATTAATTTTTATATGCTAAATTCAACCAATCCAGTTCAGTTTCATGTCATGTTTGTTGTTTTGGTATCAAATTCTAATACAACTTGCTTGATTTAACAATTCCGATATATAACAAGTTTTTAGTAGCGTCTCTAGCTATATTTCCAAAATTAGCTAACTTCCAAGTTTAGAAAATGTGGTCAAACATGACATTATATACAAAACATTGAGTGCTTAAAACCATAACTTGGGGGTCGCGAAATATTTTAGTGTGTAGATAGGTTTATTTATTGATTGTTGAATGAAAAAATTATCATGCACTTTGATTCTTTCCGCACTAGGTCCCACATAGGTCGGAGGTTAGGGGGTTGGCACTAACATTTTTTTCCCTTGCTGGATCGAAATCCCCGACTAGGATGAACTTCCTAACTATGGGCCTTTTCCTTTGTTTTTTGGTGTGCAACTTATTCAACATTGAAGCTTGGGGAAATAAAAAACACAAGAAAAATTCAACAAAACGACTTCTTGAAATGATATTTATGGTTTCTACCACATCATCATGTTGACATCTTATATACAGCATGTCCTCTACTGACAGTGCCACATTTCACTTGAAAGTATACCACTTTAGCACTTAAAAATTCTAAATCTGCATGTCAAGTGTCCCAAGCCTTGGGCACCACATAAGCTAGTGTTGACATCATATCACCATCGTGGCTACCACATCATCACCCTTTTCATCATCTTTGGCCAATGGAAGTGTGCCATGAGTCCTACGATTGTTGGTCCATGTTTTCTTGTGCCATGTTCCATTTCTTTCCCCTGACGAGACTACATCCTAGTTAGAATGACCTACTAACTGGGGCCAAAGGACTGACTGGCCCAACTTCTTCAAAAATCCACCTAATTTTAAAATTTCTTTAACAAAGAAACTTCTTTCAAAACATAAGGTCTATGTGGAACCTTGAGGCTTGGAACTCTTCCAAGCTTCAACTCGCCATAAATCCATCATCATTTGGAGCTTTCTAGGCTACCTTATACCATTGCAATGGTATTTCCAATATCTATCTAACCAGGCACATTGTAAAGGAAAATGAGTAGATTCCATAAAGAAGAAGCACCTTCAAAGTTTGGGCCACCCAACCTTCATAGTTATAAAAATTTTAGCTTCCTCAGTTAGCCTGCTACTATGTTTGTTATCTACTAAAAACTGCAGGTACCAAACGACTCCACCTGGAATTGATTTTTCTTGATAGGTTCCATGGAACCATAACCTTTGACCATTGGAATGGTATTTCCAATATCTATCTAATCGAGCACATTGTAAAGGAAAATGAGTAGATTCCCTAAGGAAGAAGCACCTTCAAAGTTTGGGCGGCCACCCAACTTTCATAGTTATAAATTTTTTAGCTTCCTCAGTTAGTTTTCTACTATGTTTGTTATCTACTGAAAACTATAGGTACCAAATGACTCCACCTAGAATTGATTTTTATTGATAGGTTCCATGGAACCATCACCTTTGACATCAATGAAAAAAATTGGCCCAAAAGTTCTTAGGATATATAACAACATTTTTGCAACAAAATTAAATTCTAATTGCTCATATTTTTGCATCCCTAACTCTAGAAATGAAAAACAAGGGATAAAAAGGCTTGAACTCCTCAATTCATTACGATTGTCCTTTAAATTTATAAATATTTCAAAATTATATCTTTGAGATGTTTTGTGAAGAATTTGTTGTGTAAATTGCCCATATTTTCCCAAGGAAATTCATAGTTTGATATCTATGGTCCAATTCTAACCATTGGGAATTGTTGTGGCTATAAGTTTTAAGATCTTAACAATATTTAATGTTCATGACATTTTTCTTATTTTCATAATAAGAATCAACCATAACTTATTTTATTTGACTAGTTTTCTAACTGAACCCACACAACAAATATCTCAAGGCCCATATTCAAAAATGAAAATTATTGTTTATAAAACAACATGATTTATTAATTACACATAGGGAAATTTACCATAAAAGAATCAAGGATAATTCCAATTCATACATCATTCCTACTATTTAACATTAACAATTTTACACAACAAAAACTTCACAATTAAGTTCCACTAATAAATATATTCTATTAAATACATAACTAGTCCAAAAGCATGTGAATGAAAGAAATTTTGTATACAATTAGAAAGGCTCTCATAATATTAAATACGTTGTAAAACAAATAAAATAAGAGCCCATTTCATTCACAATGTTAAGGTAACATTTTAATGTCGTGAGAGGGTCATGGAGGAGAACTAAGAAAGATGTAGAGTTTTGAGGAAATATATATGACAATATAGGGTCAAAAACATCTTCTGAAAATGTTATTTACCAGATATGTTCATTTACAATTTTGGTTTGCTACTTATATATGTCATCTGAACAAAAAAATGTTTTCTTTCTAAAATATTTTTTTGGATTTATGCATTAGCCTGCTGAAGAGGCTAATGTTGGTAGTAGCGATACACAAAAACCATAGCATTATAACATGATTTACATAGGTGCAAGGCCATTTTTCTTTGCATCTGAACCATATCCCCATGATTAAAATAACTACACCTTTCGAGGGCCATAACAAGCACTCTTGATGCATGCCAAAGTATGCACATGATGGAGGAGATGAGCCAATTCGTGATTCTACTTATTTCTTTCCTAGATTGACATGTGTTACCAACAAGGGAACAATGTCAATTACCTTTTTGGTATCTGAGGACATTATTTTCATCAAGGTAACACAAATCTCATGTATTTATGAATGCCTTAATTATTTCATGTTACCTAATTGCAACGTACATCTTTTCAATTATTTTAAACTAGTGATCATATCATTTCGTAGGGAATAAATTTTTTTATAAGCATATGAATGGAAAGACATTGGATATTTTCAGGGTCATAATATGCACATGATAGAATGCTTAGAATACCAATTTGAAAAAGGATCATATCAACTACTTAGTTGGCCTACTTGGTGAATCCATCAATAGAAGTAGATTCACCTCATTAGTCAATATACATTTTAAATATGTGAGGGGTCAATGTAGGATTGATTTGAGAAAACCCTAGGTTTGAGCATCTTCTTATGATTCCTAAGAGTGAGTGGAAGAATCTATCGGAGGAGGAAAATGAGAATACAAAAAGAAATAAGGAAAGATGGAAATTGGTATAGGAAGGTATGTGATGATATTTTTCTTCTAAATACATTAAATGAGATCATTTATGAGTCAAAATTTCAAACTAAACAATGTGATCCATCATTAAGATTGATGAGGTGCTCAAAATTATGCTTAAAAATGAAAGTTGTCAGAATGGTGTGGAACCTGATCGACCGCGTAGATCTTGTCATTCAGAATCTGCTCCAATTCGTTTCATGGAAAAATGACAACATATGCTCCTAGAAATGCATTCTGTCCACTTTGTCAAACATGCAAAAAAAGAAAAAATGCAAGACAACCTAGTCAGTAGTTCGTACAATTGACTGGGCATGCCCATGTGGTAGGTTGACTTGGTCAACGGATTGTATTAGACGAATGATATTGTTCCAAGTGGCATGTTTTTATTGTGTCGAAATGACAGTTTTTAATAGGTTGTTTGGGTGGCCAATCAAAGGCTGCCACATGGCCCAACCAAGGGCCGCCACGTGGCAGCCCGAGAACCACCAAAATGGGTCAAGGTTCGAGTGGAGTGGGCAGTGGTCGAATCCGCGACCTCCAAGAAATGAGCAAGAGCCTTTACCATCACTCCACACATTTGATACTTAACATATATTGTTGTCAGAATAGATTTATGTTGTAATGGTTTTGGAGTTGGGGGTGGGGGTCGAGGTCTAGCCCCAACCCTAGTCACAACACTGGGCGCGGGACCATGGGCAGGAGACTAGCCTCGCCCCCCTCGCCATTACACTAACTATTAACATATAAACCACACCATGTGACATGTCGTGGATACTGCCACCATAACCGTCGGCCTGCTAGCCGGCACCTCACCTACAACAACAAATGCGCAACCTACACCAATGTGACCACTACGGTGTTAACCGTCGATGGTTATCAAACCGTCTGGTAGGATTTTTAATAAAAAAATATATCTGTGCAAAAACAATATAGTTTGAAATTGGGCATTAAGGCGCTAGAGGAAAAATTAACGCGCTGACAAATTCGCTTGAAATTTGGGCAATTTGGTACTTAGTTAGTGAAATTCAGGGTGAAAATGTAGGTTCGGTGCTAGATTTGGAGGAATTTGTGGAGAAGTTAGTGCCAAAAGTTAGGGAAGCCATAACTTATTCAGTTTTTGATCAAATTTGATGCAAAAAGAGGCTACACGAGAATGTTTGGGAATTTAGGAGCCAATGGAATAGGTTTTAGAGCTGTTTGAGTATTGTAAACACATGTAATCACACTTTTGAGCATAATAGAAGAGGGCCCAACCATTGGAAGCTGAACCAAGGAGACGTAGCCCAGGCGGGGTGAAATCCTTCATCATCTGCTGTTGTGTTACTATTTATGGTTATGTTCATGTTTGTTAGTTGTTGTTGTTTAGTTTTTTGTTTATGTTAATTTGCTCAATAAATTCACATAAAAACACATAAAAATTCATGTTTAATTTGCAATTTACCTCATAATCCTCAAGCACTTTTTTTGTATTATGAATTGAAATTCAGCACGGAAAACACTAATTTTCCCATTCAGATCAAGTTGGTATGAGAGCATTGGGTTTACTTGTGTAAGGGGGATTTAATTTTTTTGCAAGTGTTTAAATGCTTACAAGGTTGAAGCTCAAGAGATGATAATGCAATCCTGTGGGTGCAGGATCTCAAGTTGGAGGAAGGAGAAGGAGGGCATAGTTGCCACAATATACACCACAAGATTCACCTCCTGTTGTAGTAGAGGCTTCAATAAGCATGTTTCATGAAGGAGGAAATTATAACATGTCAAAGGATGAGAAGGATTTTAGGAAGCCTTTCTTTAACATGATGGAGATGGTGAAAGTCCTCTATGAAGAGAGGAATACAAGGTTGCAGGGTGAAATCCCCAAGCCTCTAAGAGGAGAGGGTTATCCAAAAGGAGGAGGTAATGGAAATGGTGATAAGCCACAATCTACTCCACCATCATCGTCATGATCAACTTCACCTTCATCTTCATCCTCTTCCACTACTAGAACCCTTCCTCATACTCATCAACATACCTCAAAAGGAATTGGTAAACAACCCTTGTTAAAAATTGATATTAAATTTGATTTACCTATGTATAATGATGAAGTGAATACAGATAAGATTGAAAATTGGGTTCATCAGTTGGAGCTCTACTGCAAGACTCAAACCCTTCAAGATGATGACACAAAGATTTAGCTAGCTAATTTGAGATTGGAGGGTGCAACACTAGTATGGTGGGAATCCAAGACACAAGAAGAGATGAAAAACCATGGTAAGATTTCAATCTCTTGGTCTGATTTTATTTCTGAAATAAAAGGAAATTTTACCCTCTAGCATATATACATAAATCCATTATGCACTGGCATAATTTTAAACAACTAAAGCGACAAAGTGTTCAAATTATACACAAGAGTTTAGAAGAAGAGCACTAGTTTTGGGTGTCAAATTATATTCTCAAGACACTTTGTTAAAGTATATTGGGGGTTTTCAAAACCATCTTAGACATACTATTCTCATGTTCAATCCCACAAACTTAGATGAGGTTTGTGTTCAAGCCACACATCTAGAAGCAAGAGGGAAACATAGTGCATATAGAAAAGTGATTGTTCCCTTGAGTATGAAGGTTAAGGAAAGTGGAATTTTAATGGAAAAAGATAGAAAAATGGTTCTATTAAGTTAGAGAAAGAGGAACTCACATGCAAGAATTGTTTGAAAAATGGCCATGATGAAGACCATTGTTTGAAACTCCATCCAGAGTTGAAGCCCAACAAACCTAAAAAAAAGAGAAGGAGAAAACCACTGTAATCATTGAACATGACTTAGGTTCATATTTAGGAGATGAAACCAAGATTACAACAATGGGTTTGAAAGGTAAGAACATAGAACACACTAGTTCTTCAAGTTGTTCTAATGTAACTCAAGATTATGATACAAGAATTCAACTCTTTCATATTAGAGTTGTTTCAAAGCATACCAAAATAGACACACTATTCGATAGTGGTTCTCAATCCAATTTGATTTCTGAAGACTTAGTTAAGAGGTTAAATATAGAAATTGTTGCACATCCAAGACCTTATCCTTTAGGATGGATATGCAAGAATGAAAGCTTGCAGGTAACAAGGAAGTGCATCCTAAGGTTTGCAATCAATTCAAACTTTCTTGACGAAGTTGAACTTGATGTAGTTCCGCTTGAGATTTCATAGTATTGTTTTGGGAAATCCTTATATTTATGATAGGAGGGAAGTATTTCATCCCATGAGCATAAGTACCACTTTTTCAAGAATGGAATTGAGTATATAGTTAGAGCACATAAGAAGAAGATGAGTTTGTCTCTTATGCATGTAGGATAAATGAAGGGAATAGTGAATGCAAGTCAAAATTTGGCTTTGTTAATTTTCAAGCATAGTGATGTTTTGAATGACACCTTTCAAGAAGATGCATCCAATGAATGAGATGATTTCATTAAATTTTCTAATGGTTGTAATAAGATGTTTCAGGGCTCTAACATGTTTCCTTTGAAAAGAGGTAAACAAGATGTGAAATATTTGCAGCAGTCCACATCATTGTTAAACAATGATGGGAACAAAGAAGGCATAGGTTCCAAAATTACTTCTTTTGGGTTTCAAAATGGTACATGGAAAATTATGGCGAAAACACTTGGTCAAAAGTTGACGCAAGTACAAGGAAAAACAAGCTAAAAATCGCCATGTCGACAATGTTCGAGGTGAGAAAGTTTTCAAGTTATTCATTTTCCTTTGCTTGACGACCAAGGAAGGAACATGTTTGTTTCTTCAAGGATAGTTTTTTGTTCTGTAAGTTCTAGGAAATTGTAGCAAGATGGTATCTACAATAGCAAGACATGGTCTCTATAGTTAAAGAAAAAGATCAGTTTCCAGGAAAATCTCAATTTGTTGAATTAAAGAAAATTCCAGTGGATTGAAACTGGAAGGGTGAGGGGGTTGTACCCTCATCCAAATGTTTAGTAATGAAAGAGATTATGGGGTCCAAAATATTCTAGTTGGGAGGAGTGATCAGGTGCTCAAAATTATGCTAAAAAATGAAAGTTGTCAGAATGGTGTGGAACCTAAACAACCACATAGACCTCGTCATTCTGAATCCGTCATAACTCGTTTTGCTTAAACTCGACACAGCATGCTCCTAGAAACACGTTCTATCCACTTTGTAAAAAATGCAATTTAAAAAAAAATGCAGGACAACCCAGTCAGCAGTCTATCAACTGACTAAGCATGCCCATGTGGCATGTTGACTTGGTTAATGGATTGTTTTCGACGAATGATATTGTGCCAAGTGGTATGTTTTTATTGGGTTAAAATGACATTTTTTAATTGGTTGTTTGGGTGGCTAATCACAAGCTTCCACATGGCCCAGCAAGGGGCCACCACGTGGCAGTCCGAGGGCCACCAAAATAGGATCAAGGTCCGAGCGAAGTGGCCAGGGGTCGAACCTGCAACCTCCAAGCATGAGCAACAGACTGTACCATCACACCACACATTTGATACTTAACATATATCGTTGTCAAAATAGTTTTATGTTGTAATGGTTTTGGAGTAGGTGGTGGGGGCCGAGGTCTATCCCCAACCCTAGTCACCACGCTGGGGGCGGGACCATGGGCAGGAGGCTAGCCCCCCCCAATTACACTAACTGTTAACATATAAACCACGTCATGTGACATGCTATGAAGATTGCCACCATAACTGTCGTCTTGCTAGCCGCCACCTCAATCGCAACAAAAAATGCACAACCTCCGCCAATGTGACCACTATGGTGTTAACCGCTGGTGGTTATTAAACTTCCCAACAGGGTTTTTAATAAAAAAATATATTTTCGCCAAAACAATATATTTGAAATTTGGCATTAAGGCGTTAGAGGAAAAATTAACACGCTGGCAAATTCACCTAAAATTTGGGAAATTTGGCACTCAGTTAGAGAAATTCGGGGCAAAAATGTAGGTTCGATGCCAGATTTGGAGGAATTTGTGGAGCAGTTAGTGCCAAAACTTTGGGAAGTCATAATTTATTCAGTTTTTGACCAAATTCGATGCAGAAGGAGGCTACACAGGCATTTTTGGGCATTCTGGAGCCATTCGAACATGTTTCATAGATCTTTGAGCATTGTAAACATATGTAATCACACTTTTGAGCATAATAGAAGAGGTCCAAGCCATTGGAAACTGGACCAAGGAGACGTAGCCCAAGCAGGGTGAACTCCTTCATCATGTGTTGTTGTGTTACTGTTTATGGTGATGTTCATGTCTATTAGATGCTGCTGCTCAATGTTTTTTTTAATGTTAATTTGCTCAAGAAATTCACATAAAAACACATAAAACACATGTTTAACTTGCAATTTACCTCATAATCCTCAAGCACTTTGTTTATATTCTGAATTGGAATTTAGCACAACAAACACTAATTTTCCTAGTTAGATCAAAGTTAAAGAATGATTTAAGATATAATCTTACAATGAGAAATAAATAAGAAGACGAAGAAAGGAAAATAACTTAAAAGAATCAACAATATACAGTTAAAATTAATAAAAAAGCTACTTCATATTAACAAAAGTATAATGATAATATCCATGTATGATATAAACATAGTATTCATAATATTAATACCGAATAATAATAATAATAATATTAAAATAAGAATTAATACTAAAATAAATAATATAATAAACTTAATAACAAATGAAATGAAATGGGCATGGAGTATACCATAAAACTTCTTCTATTTGGATAAAAGATCGTCTTCCTCAAATGTTGGAAAACAAGTTAATGCCCCAAGAACTAGGGGCATCTAGCAAGAGAAAAAGCTTCCCCATTATGGACCACCATTAGGTAATTTTGGTGGCATGGTTTTCCTTGAATGATGGTGATGAACCAACTTGCATTCAAGGATAACAACTAGTGATAGTTGTCCCCACTATTGGTTTGGCAATTGAGTTATGATAGGCTTTTCCACTGTGTAAAAATAAATAAATTATATGAAATAAAGAGTTAATAAGATAGGAACAACATAAATAATAAAAAAGAAAACATTAAAAATATTAATCCAACTATTGAGGTAAAAACAAGAAGTAAAATATAAAATAAGATGGTTGAAAATGAGGTATGCTAAATATATGGTTGAGGAGTTTATGATAATATAATTTCTAAAATTGTATAAAAAGATAGAAATCCAAAAGAATTCTATAATTTACAATCTCAAAATTAAAGATAATATGCTTTAATCTATCCTCTTCATAAAAGTGAGTTTTTCTTTTATTATGATTATGACTATTACTAGGTATGTAACAGACAAAAACAAGATAAACATGGAAAACAAAAAATTATTTAGATTACTTCAAATTATAATCAAAACTACATACAACTCCAGCAAATTTGATATTAAAATTTTTTTATGAATTAATGAAAAAGTTACTTTGCATAATAATGGAAATATTACAAATAATATTTCATTCAAATTTAGAAATAAATCATGATGCGATAGAATTTGAAGATAAAAGAAAATCAAGACATTATAAAAGCACTATAAAGAGATAATTTACCGTAATCTAGAATATTAAAATCATTTTTTATTATTTTGAAAAATATAAAAAAGAAATTCAACATAACTGAAATTAAAACAAAATTTCATAAACCCAATACTAAAAAATGTTTGACAATTCCTAAAACATCAAAAGTTAAAAAAATTCATCATTTTTATAAAAATTGAAAAAAAAAACATTTTTTCATATATATATATATACTCACTTTACATCACAATTTATAAATATTCAATATTAATAAACTGGAATCTTTCCTTTGTATAAATATTACATTTGATTTCAATGACAGATGACGGTGAAGGTCATTATTATAACTATATATATTATCGGAATTTGAAATGTATGAGAGATTGGATCTTGGGATATATTCATTCATGTACTGTCCATCCATGTCCTTAAGATTTGGGAATCTCCTACTTTTATCTTTATCTTTGCGCCAATGATAAGTTATGTGTGACAGAGAAATTATGTGAGTGCATGCACCTCATTCGAAACTTGTGTTTGCAATTACTCAAATATTCTAAAAAGTTAAAGCACACACATATTCTTCGTATTAGTACTCAAATTATAATTTACATGAGTCAAAAATTCACAAAACATAATATTTTGTGAAGTCAAGAATTGATACTCATCCATACAATGCAATGATGTTAACCACTCATCCCCACGTACGGATTTCATTTGTATTATCAATGATCATCATTTCAATGATGATCATAAAATCTTAAATAATTTTCAATGATTTCGGTTTTGCCTTTTAGAATTCCAAGCACTTCAATCTCTTCATCACGTTTCTATGATTGAGATGCCATGACTAGTCTTAGGTTTGGAGTCTCATTTCAATGAAGACCAACAAGATGATCTAGGGGTTTTGTCATTTGGCTCAATCATGAGGGATGGGAATTGTTTAGTGGACCAACTTTCAGTAGTCCTTAGCCAATGGTAACAAAGACGTATAAGGGTTTGCTTAGCCAAGTGTGCCAACAATGACAACGTTGTGGGAATATCCCATTCTTATCCTCATTCCCCATCATGACCTATGTGGGTTAAGCTGCAAATGTAAGAAATCATGTGCATGCGGATTTTGAGGGAGACCAATCTTAAGGGTGTTTGCTCTCCTATAGGCCACATCATTTGCCTAACACTGACAACGTTGTGGGAATATCCCATTCTTATCATAATTCCCCATCATGTCCTATGTGGGTTAAGCTGCAAATGTAAGCAATCATGTGCATGTAGATTTTAAGGGAGACCAATCTTAAGGGTGTTTGCTATCCTATAGGCCATATCATTTGCCTAACACTGACAACGTTGTGGGAATATCCCATTCTTATCATCATTCCCCATCATGTCCTATGTGGGTTAAGCTGCAAATGTAAGCAATCATGTGCATGTGGATTTTGAGGGAGACCAATCTTATCTCACATAGAAAACCAAGTATATATTATTAACATTATTATTAGTGATGAGGCTCTCTAGAACTCAAATGTGTTAGAATCTATAGATGTTAAAGATGACCCACAAGATATGATACCAAAAATGTTTATAGTGGATGTTAAAGATGAGGAGGGATAGCTTCACATCAAACCAATGACTTATACTTTAAAGTAAACTTTCAAAATGGAAAAAAAAAATTGTGAACGTAAATGCTTTATAGTCATTATTGGTTCACAATTGTAGTAATAATTTGTAATCAAATGTGTTAGAATTTATAGATGTTAAAGATGAGCCACAAGATATGATACCAAAAATGTTTATAGTGGATGTGAAAGATGAGGAGGGATACCTTCACACCAAATCAATGACTTACACTTTAAAGTAAACTTTCTAAATGGAAAAAAAAAAATTGTGAACATAAATGCTTTATAAATCATTATTGCTTCACAATTTTAGTAATAATTTGTAATCACGTAAAATGCCATTTTACTTGGAGGCCTTTTTAATACATATTTTGGGTTTGTTTCCATCTACTATATAGAGTCTCATTACCATATTCCAAGCTTGGTGTTTGACAAAATGAGTGCGAAGCTTGTTCACTTTTATACGTCTTCTTTATTATAACTTTTGTTAAGAATACTTACATATTTCATAATAATTAGGAGGAGACTACGAATATGGAATGAAATTCTAATATAAGATTCCACACCATATCAAGATAGTATTATAGACATGGCATAAATCACAAATTAAAGAGAGACTACAAGACATAACATTAAAATGATAGTGATATTACTATTAAAGTGGGATAGGGTGGAATCAAATGAACGGTTAAAACTAGCTTATGGGTTGTCAAAGTTTTTGGCGTTGGTAATGTCTCATGAATCACACATTTTTTATAATAATTACATATTCACCTAGTTTCTTTTAGGGTTCTCTTAAAATTCAAATGAAGAATGCTAATGGTTTCTAACTTTTTAGGCTTCCTTTGCACTTTCCACTTGGCTAGCATATAGTAGTATAAGATCTCTTGTATTTAAATAATTTGTCTTGGTGTTTCTATCATTCCATACCTTCTGCTATTGTTTCTAAGTTTGTTGATGATGGATTACATGTAATTATCTTCTTCCAATTGATACAATTGGTACAAATGTCCCTTTTCAACTTTTTCAATGTCATACTTTAGGACAGTCGACAACTTGGCTATGTTTTTTTGTGAAGTGAAGTGCAATTAGATTTTCCTGATTATATACTAATTCAAATGGAGTATTCCCAGTTTATCCCTTGTAACTAGTATGATATACCCATAAACTGCTACTACTTTGTCGTTCCAATTGTCTTTATCAATTCCACATATTTTTATAAGTCCTCTATGAAGAGTTTTATTGAATGAATCAACTACACCATTAGCTTGCATATGATATATTGTTGTCTTTTTATGTTTCATCATAATTTTTTGCAGCAAAATTTTGATCGTAGCATTGACAAATTATGTGCCTTGATCACTAATAAGAGTTAGCAAGCATCCACATAATGTTACTATGTTTTGATAAGTAAATTTGGCTACTACTTCCTTGGTACAAGATTCAAATGACTCAACTCCTACCCACTTTCTCAAATACTCGACTATAGTAATTATATATTTTGTACTAGTCCTCTTTTCTCTTTGAATAAAAGGTCCAACAAAATCGATGACCCAAATTTCAAAGGGAAGTGTAGGTTTAATTGACTACAGGGACACTTCATTTTTCGAAATCGGTCAACCCATTCTCTTACACATATCCCATTTTTGGACTTCGATTTGGCAATCTCTAAATAGTGTTGGCTACCACAATCCCACCTGGAGGATCTTCCTTGACGTTATGTCACTTTGAAAATCTCCTTGTGTCGAACCCTGATGAGCTTATTCAATTGTACCTTATTGTTCATGTACTAAAATGCACTAACGAAGTACCTTGTCTACTCCTAACTTGTATAATTTTCCATTAATTAATGTAAAAGGAATTACTTTCATTTATAGAACTTTATTCTTCTATTTAGTAAGATCTTTCAGAGGTTTTAATGAATATAATTTTGTTTTATATGAAAACTCCGCAAATGTGGCTTCAACTCAGAAAAAATGTGCATCGTATAAATCATTATTAATGTTTGTTGGGTCTTCCCTTGTGTTGAATCAGGGCAAGTGATCCAGCCCGACATGATTTTTGCATGATCACGCCATTACTTCAAATTCAAATTCATTAAATAAAAACAACCATCAATAGATATTCTACTAATGTATCATCTTATTGACAAGGTATTTCAAAGCCTAATGGTAAGTGAAGAATTTGAACAGATTGCCAAAAGGTAGTGGTGGAATTTTTGAAGGGAAAAGATCATGGCTAGTGCTTCTCATTAAGTTATCAAATAATTTGTTTATTCTTTGTTCAATTTTCAACCAAAATACACATTTGGGTGTTTATTGTGTTGCAGTTGGGTTGTGTTAGTATTTCTCCAACCGATACATTGGATGTGTCTACATGTACGTGAAAATTTTTAGGCTAGTTGGGAAATTTTGGAATTGGTCCATCTACCAATTTCCTTTTTAATAGTTCTAATGATTCATTACATTATTTGATTCATACACATTGGGCATATTTTCCTAGTACTTGATCAATTGGAAAATTGATGTTCGAGTAATGCTTGATTAATTTCCTATAATACCTTGTAGGTCTTAGAAATATCTTGATCTTGTTTTGATTAATAGGGGGCTTCATTAGAGAAATTTTGAGGTCTAAAATGGGTCTAAAAAAAAATGTAAAACCAAAATCAACTTTATAAGAACCAATACGATTCAAGATTATGATGTAAACCAAACGGGGTTGATTCACAATTTTTGGAGTAAAAAGTAAAACGATAAAAGAAAAAAAATTAAAAACTACTTTATCAACTTATCTCCCTACGATTTTACTCAATTTTGGAGTGCGAGCACTCGTTGGATGTGGAATTTAATTCCTCATCCAAGGAGTACCCATGTTGCATACTTTCTATGGTCGCAACTACATGAAAATTGAGAAATACATGAAAAATGTGATTGCAATCACGTTATTTCATGTATTTCTCATTTTCCGTGTAGCAGGGACCATCGAAAGTATGCAACATGGGTACTCCTTGGATGAGAAATTAAATTTCGCATCCAGTGAGTTCTCCCACTCGAAATTTGAGCACACCCTTAGGGAGATAGTTTGAAAATAAGAGTTGAAAAAGTAGTTTTGATGATGTAATCTAATATAATTTTATTATTTCCACTATTATTTTATAATATTCCATAGGAGGCCCATTTCAGACCTCAAAATTTCTCTAATGAAATTCGAGGATCACTTTAATCTCTTCCCTCTAAAATTTGATGATGTAATCTCATATTATCTTATTATTTCTACTATAATTTTATAATATTCCTTTGTAGGCCCATTTCGGACCTCAAAACTTCTTTAATGAAATTCGAGGATCACTTTAATCTTTTCCATATCAAATTTGATTCCTTCGTTACATACAACATGCACTACTAGTATTCCAATAAGTGTGGAAAAAAAACATTTTAATATTACAAGACATATGAATATGTCTACATATTTCTAGCATGATTTTCGGCCACCGCAAATGATATTTTAAGATTATATAAACAATCCAGTCATTAAAATAGATAGTCATTATATTATAGATATTCTCTTCGAATGCTTTCACTACAATTCTAGAGAAAGATATTGGAGCATTTTTCAATCCTAATGACATAACTCTATATGCAAAAGAACCATTTATGAGACAAAAAAGAAATTTGATCCTCTTTGGCTCTTGGTATCTAATTACATCCTGAAAAACCATCTATGAATGAGTAGCATTCATGCCCTAAAACTTGTTTATAATTTCATTGAGGAATGAAGTTGGAAATGGATCTATTACTGATAATTTATTAAGACAATGAAAGTCAATGCCGATTCTTAATTTCTTTGGGTCATGCTTCTTTTCTTGCACGACCAACTTTCTCATTCTAACTTTTTTATAGGATTAATGATTCTAGTAGCTAACATCTAGTTGATGGGATAAAATGTACTCCCAATGATTAGGGGATTTCCTTGGTACAAAGTCCCAATTAGAGCTTACATCATTATGGATAGGAGTATTATCCGGTACGTGGGCCTGACTCCCACCATGCTCGTTTCAAAATTGGTTTTGGATGGATGAGCAAGAGAAAGGAAAACCAGATAATACTTTTGATAGAATGCAAGTGAGGATAACTTTATGAAATAATTTAAGAAAAAGATACAAAGACTATAAAAATAACTAAGTAGATGGACATGAATCTTAAAGAAAAGAGTGTTAGAAAATTTTAATCAAGATACATGAATAAAATAATAGATTTGTTATCAATTGTGAATTAGTTCTCAGTTAATAACAAGCAAGATGGCATAAATCATCAAACAATCTCGGATGATATGTAAGTTTCAAATTAACAAAATAGTTCATAAAATCTCAACAAATATAAAACAATCACATACCATTAAATCAACACAATTATAGTCTTGTGATGCTTAAAAACATGTGAGTGAACTGCTTTCATTGGCCCAAAATAGCTTCTCAAAATTAAGTTTAAATATCTAATTCACCATTACATAAAGCATCCATGAGATCCAATAGTGGAAATGTTAAATTTTTACTTGATCTCCAAAAAGGATGTACAAGATTTGCTCTTCTAAGGTGCTCAAAGGAGTCCAAAAATAAAATTTCACTTCTAACTAGCCATGAGTGTATATTTATACAATATGGGCTGACTCTTCACATCCCATGACCTTTTGACTCCCCTACTGACAACTTCTATATGAATTTTCATTTTCCCTCCATATTATAATTTCTATTTCATTTTTAATTCTATTTCTAATTTTACTTACATATTACATGAGAATAAAAAATAATAATAAAAATAATTTTCCGTTATGGAACTAATCTTAAATCCAAAAGGTAAGACTTAAACTTGTATTTCCTAAGTTATATGATCATACCAATATTTGTAGATAGTCGTGATGGATATGAATTTGTTGGATATGAGATTTTCATATATGATTTCATGCTTAAGAGAATCAAGCAACATTGTCTTCATATATTTCTAAATTCGGTGGAAAATAATAGAGATCATTGTTTGTAGATTTGTTGGTTCTACCACGTGCTTCAGAACGACTTCCTTAGTAGGCTTCAAGTCTTTCTGAGAAACGGTATGCCTACGTGCATCCACCATTTCTTGAATTCCTTGCAAGATTTATTGTTCTAGCATCACTATTCCCCCTAGTCTGACATGAGGTATTTTATAAGATTTTATTAGGAATTCTAACATGCTATGACCCTTTTGATGAGAGATCAACGTCCTAGTTATATCATTCCCTATTTTTTCTTGAGATTGCATTATAATCCTAACTTCTGCGTTGTCTCTCTCCTTGTGCATTTCGTCCTTTCCTGATAAGTTTTCAAGTGCGTGGGAATTCTTTGTTCCCCATTCATTCATGATTTCCACTACAATAAAGGATTCTTTCAACAATGATCCTTTTCCCTAGAGCTCATTCTAGATGACCATGAGTGAAAAATTTATTTTTGAAGAGGGATCATTTATTTATATAATTGATTCATGTTTTTTTCTAACATTCTAATATCATGTAACACAACTACATGGAAATCCTCCTCATGAGAAATTGTAGTGGACAAATCTTGGACCTCCCTATGGAGTATTTCATTTTCTTGCTGGGAAACGACTAAGTTCATTTCTAATTCTTTCACCTTCTTCACTACTTGCTCAATATTCTTCTTTGTTATAGTGGTGAATGTGGATCCTGTAGAGGCTACCGGTATAGGATTTATTGTAGTATCCAATACTATATCTCTTTCAGTCATTACCAAGATTAGTGTGGTTGGTTCTTGGGAAAAGTACTTCTATATTTCTTGAACAACCTTGTTTGATCTGTGATCAAGTCTGAAACTTGAAAGATCTAAGATTTGATCTTATTCTTCAGCAAATATTCCCATCTCCCCAAGTCGTAGATGTCCTCTTGTGAGTGGCATGGGAGGATCAAAATCCATGGGAGGTGTTGTAGCTCCTAAAGACAGCCTTGAGTTGCAAAATACCAGTGCCTAGGACAACTTGAAATCAAAGGTTAGATGTAGACACTTTCTCTAACAGAATATGGATTAAGGAGATAGTGATGGTGGTGGTTCAGGAATGATGAAGAATTTAGAGTTTGATTCATGTGAATTACCCTATACTGCAAGAGGGCTCAGGAGGCTGTATGGATCAGTGGATTTTCAAATGGGCCAAGTATGAAACAATGAACAGAGGCTTTCAAAATATTCAGAGGTGTTGAGAAGGAACGAAGGAGGAACCCGTGAAAGACAGGCTCAAAAGTCTTAAGAATTTATCTCCTTTGAACTCAAAGGAAGAAGATGTAAATGGAATGTGACCAACAATAGAGATTAGTGGAGCGCGAATTAAGGCAGCACATCAAGTTTAACACATGAGCGCTATTCATAGATGAATTCATGAATAAAAATGCATACCACCAAAGCTACATTACACGAATCATCAAATCAACAGAACATTGAAAGATGATTATAGATAAACAGGAGATTAATGATAGACAAGATAATGTAGATACATAATACTCATTGCTCCATCTAGAATCTAAATAAACAACGTTGTATATCATATTTTGTTCAAAATAACTCTCCCAAATATGTATATGAGAGTGTAAAGAGCACAGTCATACATAACGACAACAAAAAATCTCTAAAATTCAGAACCCTTCTTTCATCTTTGAACTCTCCACATATAGAGTTATCCTTGAGGGTTTACGATCGAATAAAATTTCGTGATCGATCCACACATGTGAAAATAAAAAATATCATAACCAAATTGCAGACCGTGCATCGAGAAATCACTCTCGTAATCAGAAAATAAAAATAGATTCAGGTGAAATCAAGATTTCAACAGAAAAACATTGTAATCAAACTGTAAAAGAAACAACATAGTTGGCCACAAAGGCCAAATCCTGGAATCTTCAAATGGGGCAGTGAGGAGTTGTCGTGAATAGGTGGGAAGTCTGGCTTCCATCACATGATTCCACCTGCCGTGGAAAGCCTCCACTCCCTTATTCTCATGATTTCCATTAACCGTTACGAAATGGCCAGTCGTGCTGCGAGTGCCTATATCTATAGCGGGGAGTTCTTGGACAAAGTGAATATACCATAGCTGTGTTTGTCCCACTAGAAAACCATGCTGTGTTTGACATTTAAAATCGAAGACTGGGTTGCGAAGGGGGGGTTGAACTAGATCATGAGCTGTCAGATGTGTGATAGGGAGTGGAAATGAGGGGAAGATGGCAGAGGTAACAACCCCATTTCCTTTATAATGGCAGAGCTAAAAGAGGGGTCTGCGACACAAATACACAGCGGGATGGTTAACACTGAAAAGAGTGGGACAAAGGTCGTGGAAGGGCTTTGATGACGTGGAAAGGAGGTGGGGACCGCCTGAAAATTGAAATCAGAAGCTTTTTGCTATGAGAAATAGGGGGTAAAGGTTATGATTTGCGAAGTGAGATGTGCGATGAGAGGAGAGGTGTCGTGACGAAGAGGGTGGGTCCCATTTACATCGCAATCGGGGAAATGGTTCAGGTGAAGTTAACAAAAGTGTAGGTGCAATGAAGTTGGGGATGCGAAAAGGTAAGTGGGTACCAATAAAGGTTTAGAGTAGAGATAAATGAACTATGAATGATAAAGGTTCATGCAGAAAAAGTGAAGAGGGCGAAGGTTTTATCGCATCGGGGGTTTTGAGGGTTTGCGGGATACGACCAATGGGTTCTGGATCATAACAATTGGACAATAGATCTTTCCTCCCTTGACTACAATGTGTCCTCTCGACCTGTGTTTGAATTTCTTGGCCTTCACTTTAGCCTTTCACACCTCATCCCTATGATTTTCTTATAGGGGCACTTCTCCACCATGTGTGCGATCACAGGCCAACACCGGCTCCATCTGGGGACAACGTTTTGTTCTAATTGCGTTGAGAACCTGCAGACCTGAATGCATGTTCTTTATTGGGCGCATGGAGTGGAAAATTCATACTGTAATCTGAACTGAAACTACTAGTGAGCTGTGCACTGCAAACTATCAAAATGGAAATCACTGCTGCACCCTGAAAATCTTGAATGTTGAAATCTGAACCATGCTGAAACTGAAATCTGAAACACACCTGAACTGAAAATTGCAAAGCAATATAAAACTAAAACTCAAAATATGCTCATAGCACTGAGCTTATTTTCACACCTACCTACCCTAATCTACTGGAATTACTGCTATTCTAAATGATGCAATAATGCCAGTGTAACCAGGCAAGAAACTGCTCTAATAAATTTGTTCTTTCATTTTATTTCACCAAACTCAGGAATAAACCTGTTAATGGTATTTGATAGAAATTCCCACCCTGATATTCCTTACAAGTATCTTGGTAAATCTGAACAACAACAAAAATTATTAAAAGGTATGGTGGCTTTGTGATGAATGATTTCTTAATATAGATAGCCACTGGATCAAGAGACACTTGACCTATTTCTGAATATGTTGACCTAATCGATCCAACCTCATAACTTGGTACTGCACATGTGTTCTCCATGTCTTCAAACAACTCGGAACATATTTTCATTTTATCTGATGAATTTTGTGTCGATACTTCTATTGAACCAAACAATAGGGTAGACTGTCCGATCATATCCATATCATAGCAGCTTCTGAAATTCTTACGTGTAAATGAAAACTAATTTTGAAAACTCCAACCATCCAACATATCAACTATTGGGTCATGAAATGCTTTAGATTACTGTAGCGTTGATTCCACTGACATCTCATGATTTCTCCTGTGATTATCAACCAAAATGTGACCAATATTCCCTTTCAAAATATGAGATGAATTAAAGCATAAAGGTAGAGAATCAAACTAGATAAATTCTTCCTCTGTTTTAAACTTTTCCTCTCTGTTCATTAGGTTCACGTCCACATCAACTGCAACATTTTTCATTTCTTCAAGGGTTTCAATGTCCCTTTCTCTTACTTGGAATGCCATCTGTAGATTAAAGGCATCTAGGTAGTGCAAGAGAGCTACTCCTTGGGGTGGCCTTATATCAACATGCATTGAATGATACAACTTATTGAATCTGGCTGACAAATACTGTAATGTATCCCCCGGCTGTCTTTTTAAATGTTCATACTCTTCTATGATAAGAAAGACATTTCCCATGATTACCCATCGAGTCTTGACCTAGGAAAACTTGCATGAATTGATGAAAATTTCTCATGCTAGCAGCTAGAAGATTCTCAAACCAATTTTTAACTTTACCTTGCCATTGTAGGACAAACATTCTGATACATACATCATCTTCTTCCTTTACTGATGGCTACAATACACTGACCAAAGGATCATGGTAAACATGCAACATAATATCTTCTAGAATATTTGTAATAGGAAAACAAACCTCATTCCAAAATTTGCTTGTGTGTTGAAACTGATTCTCTTCAAAGAGCAAGGGAACAAGTTGTTTTTCCTCACTATCCACGGTAGTCAGGTGATATGAGTGTTCTTTATCATTCTCTTTGTTACACAAAATCTTGCAAGGGAGCTGTAAACTCTCGTTAATTTCGGGTGAAGGAACATGATTTGTAGCAATCTATTGTACTACTTCATTAACATCCAATGAAGAAATTAATGATTGAGAACTCTTATGATATTCTTCAAGGGCTATAAATTGAGATAAGGTGCAACCTGAAAGAGAATTTGAGAGATGGTCTTCATCATGAAAATCTGATTGGTCTTTAATCTCTAAAGGAAACGCTGCTTGCTAAAGATGTTCTTATGGATCTAGAAAATTAAGCTTTTTTTCCTCTGTTTCCAGATCACTAGAATGTTGTTGATTTTTAGTGCTGTCCTCTGGGAAACACTGAAACTCTTCCCCTTCTTCATGGAGGGTAAGCTCACCTCCCTCTTCTTCAGAATAGGCTAGGAACTGGTTTTCTTGAGAGTCTGTGATTTCTTCAGGCCCCTCTTCGACCTCCCATTTCTAAGTGAAGAGATTCTCCATCTCCTCCCAGGTGTGAACTGTGTTGCTAGCTAAAGATTTGAACCATTTTTGGGCCTCCCCATCTAGCGACTAAACGAAGAGACTCATAAGCACATTGAGGTGTTATACATTTAGATTCTCTGCCAAGTTGTAGAAATTTTCAATGTGTCTCTGAGCAGACATACTATCTTCCCTTGTAACCACGGCAATAACTCTAGATAGTCTTGTGGCATATCATTTAGAGGCTAAGGAAGGGCCAAGGGAGCATACTTGTTTAAAAGGAAACCTGTCACAACCATCTGATTTAGAGGTGGGGGTATATGGTAGATCAAAATCTGGTGTGAGGCCTGGTGAAAGCCAGGGATGCTTCTAACTAGGACTATTTTACAATGGAGTCGCCAAGGTGAGGAATACACAACTCTCAACCTTTCCTGCTCACCTGTCTGAAGGGTGGAATTTATGTCGTCTCCCAGGGAAAATATTTCTTCGTTCGTATCCCCGGAAACAACGCCAAAAAGATGTTGTAGCTCCTAAAGACAACCTTGAGTTACAAAAGGCCAGTGCCTAGGACATCTTGAAATCAAAGATTAGATGTAGACAATTTTAAGGGTGCCTCTGAAAGAATATGGATTAAGGAGATAATGATGGTGGTGGTTTGGGAATGATGAAGACTTTGGTGTTTGATTCATGTGAATTACCCTATACTGCGAGAGGGCTCAGGAGGCTGTATGGCTCAGTGGATTTTCAAATGGGCCAAGTATGAAACAATGAGCAGAGGCTTTCAAAATATGTAGAGGTTTTGAGAAGGAATGGAGGAGGAACCCGCGAGAGACATGCTTAAAAGTCTTAAGAATCTGTCTCTCGTGAACTCAGAGGAAGAAGATGTAAGTTGAATGTGACCAACAATAGAGATTTGTGGAGCGAAAATTAAGGGGGCACAGCAAGTTTAACACATGAGCATTATTCATACACGAATTCATTAATAAAAATGCATACCACCAACAACTACATTACACGAATCATCAAAGCAGTATGACATTGAAAGATGATTATACATAAATAGGAGACTACTGATAAACAAGAGAATGCAGATACATACTACTCATTGCTCCATCTGAAATCCAAATAAACAACATTGTATATCATATTATGTTCAAAATAGATCTCCTAAATATGTATCTCAGGTCATAAAGAGCACAGTCATACAGAACTACAACAAAAAATCTCCAAAATTCAGAACCCTTCTTTCATCTCTGAACTCTCTACATATAGAGTTCTCCTTGAGGGTTTACGATTGAATAAAATTTCATGATAGACCCACACATGTGAAAATAAAAAATACCATAACCAAATCACAGAGCGTGCATTGAGAAATCACTCTTGTAATCAGAAAATAAAAACAGAATCAGGTGAAATCAAGATTTCAATAGCAAAACATCATAATCAAATAGTGAAAGAAAAAAAATAGTTGGCCATGGAGGCCAAATCCTGGAATCTTCAAATGGGATGGTGAGGAGTAGCCATGAACAGGTAGGCAGTCTGGCTTCCATCACATGATTCCACTTGCCATCGAAAGCCTCCACTCCCTTATTCTCATGATTTCCATTAACCGTTACGAAACAAACAGTCGTGTTGCACGTGCCTAACTCTTTAGTGGGGAGTTCTTGGAAAAACTGAATATACCATAGCTGCGTTTGTCCCGCCAAAAATCGACGCTGTGTTTGACTTGAAAAACTGGAGACTGGGTTCCGGAGGGGGGGCCAAACTAGATCATGAGTCGTCGGATGTGTGATAGGGAGCAGAAATTAGGGGAAGATGGCTGAGGTAAGAACCCATTTTCCTTTATAATGGCAAAGCTAAAAGTGGGGCTTGTGACACTAATACACAGTGGGATGGTTAACACTAAAAAGAGCTCGAAAAAGGCCATGGAAGGGCTTTGATGACGTGGCAAGGAGATGGGGGCTGCCCGAAAAGCACAATCGAGAGCTTTTTGTTATGAGAAATAGGGGGTAAAGGTTATGATTTGCGAAGTGCGATGTGCGATGAGAGGAGAGGTGACGTGGCATGACGGAGGTGGGGCCGCCCACAAATCGCAATCGGGATCTTTTTATTATGAGGAATGGGGGGGGGTAAAAAATATGATTTGCGAAGTGAAATGTGCAATGAGAGGAGACGTGACGTGGCATGACGGAGGTGGGGCCGCCTGCAAATCGCAATCGAGAGCTTTTTGTTATGAGAAATGAGGGGTAAAGGTTATGATTTGTGAAGTGCGATGTGTGATGAGAGGAGAGGTCATGTGGCATGATGGAGGTGGGGCCGCCCAGAAATCACAATCAGGATATTTTTGTGATGAGAAACAAGGGTAAAGGTTATGATTTGTGAAGTGCGATGAAAGGAGAGGTGACATGGCATGACGGAGGTGGGGCCGCCCAAAAATCGCAATCATGAGCTTTTTGTTTCAATAAAATGAGGGTAAAGGTTATGATTTGTGAAGTGCGATGTGCGATGAGAGGAGAGGTGATGTGGCATGACAGAGGTGGGGCCGCCTGTAGATCGCAATTGGGAGATTTTTGTTATGAGAAATGGGGGGTAAAGGTTATGATTTGTGAAGTGCGATGTGCAATGAGAGGAGAGGTGACGTGGCGGGGAGGGTGGGTCCCATTTACATCACAATCAGGGAAATGGTGCAGGAGAAGTTAACAAAAGTGTAAGTGCAATGCAGTTGGAAATGCGAAAAGGTAAGTGGGTATCAATAAAAGTTTAGAGTGGAGATAAATGAACTATGAATGATAAAGGTTCATGCCGAGAAGGTGAAGAGGGCTAAGGTTTTATCGCATTGGGGGTTTTGCAGGTTTGCAGGATACGACCATTGGGTTCTGGATTATAACACTTGCACAATAGCTCTTTCCTCTCTCGATTGCGAGGTGTCCTCCCGACCTATGCTTGAATTGCTTGGCCTTCACTTTATCCATTCACGCCTTATCCCTGTGATTTGCTTATAACTGCCACTTCTCCACCTTGTGTGCGGTCATAGGTCAACAGGAGGTAATAAGGCTTATGTTTCTTTTAGATCTTGTTCCCTTTGCATTTGTTTATCTGCAAGATATTTTGTAAGCTTTTAATATTCAAGGTTATTTTCTCCTTCTTCTTGTTTTCTCTTCTCCTCCTCTTTCTTTATTTTTATTTATTCTTTCCTTTTATTTTCTATTTCATTTTTTCACATATCTTATTTTTTCTTTCTATTTTCTTTGTCTTTCTTCTTATTTTCCTTGTATTTATTCTTCGCTTCCCATTCAACCTTAAGCTTTTTCAGTCTTTATTTCTTTGTTGCAACCTTCTCCCTTTCTCTCTTTAACGAATATTTCTCCTTTTTGGATAATTTTCCTTGGGATGATTCTCCTTTTTGTAGCTTTGGGATTTCTCATGGGTTAAGATCTACCAACTTCCTTGTTTGCGTCACCAGTTTGGAAACATTGTAACAATTATTTACCTTTATTTCTTCCTCGTCAATGGTTGGGGTGTATGATCATGTGTACTTTATTTTCTTACAATGGCTTGTAGCTATACCCCTGGGATCATATATGTTAAATCTCACTGTATTGAACATGAAGCATTCCATATCACTAGATTTTTCTTCTAGTTCTCAAAAAATATGAATAAAATATGTTGCTACATCAATTGGGAAGGAGGGACATGGTGCCTTGTTTCTGCAACATAACATTCTTCTAATCCTTGTTGTGATATGATATGTAATTTCCTGTAATATTATTTTGTCTCTAACAAACATAGGAAGTTGATTAGGAGATGTACATGATATGTATACTCTAATATAAGTGGAATATGCAAGTATAAACCAACATGTTATGTCTTGAAATTTCAGTCTAGCCCTGCAGAATTTACGGTAATTCTATATTGAAGAGTATATAATAGAATGATGAGATGATTTTTTTAGTAACTTTTTGTATATGCTCCTATAACTAGTATCCCATAAAATCCTTCAATAGATGTGTATAGTTTTTATCTCTAGAGCAAAGTTCTGCCTCCACCCCAATGTCTCAAATTGAAAACTTGCACATATGGCATCCAAGATATATGATGCCATGTAAAATTTGGGTTGTTAGTGTTTTGATGTCTTATGGAATCATTTTACTTTTCTCATGATGGATGCAACTTGAATATATGCCCAATTAAATATTTTCCCTTCTTGTGTGCAAGTGTACATCATCAACACCCTACTATCTTCGAAGAGCTCTACATATTTCTTGCCGTACAATCTACAAAAAATTACTACCACCATATGATATTATTTTCTTAACAACTTGGCTATATATATCCCTTTGGATATGAATCAAAATATATTGGGCTTTTGTGACTCTGTATTTAAGATATCTTTGCTAGAAAAGGGGAAATTTTTAAACCATTTATTCGCAAGGAATACCTGGTTGCTTGATATCTTTTAATATTCGACTATTCGGGATATGTCTAAGATGTTATCTCAAAACCATTACAATCTTGTACAGTCATATCTATTGCATCTATGCACCTGATTATCCATTCAATAGTTTCTACACATGGTAGGACAACAGGGTATGTTGTTACTTTGTGAAACCAAGAGTTCCTGACATTATAATACACCTCATTATCTTTTTCATATTTAGGCACTTCCTACTAGGAAAATAATTGGTAAATCCAGGACCTTGTCATAAGTATTGACTTTTCAATATAACAGGTTGTGTCAATTTAGATTGGAGCATAAATTACTGGACTTTCCATTGTCACTTCTTCACTATCTTCTACAATGTTTTTACTCTATCTTTTCTTAGTGGGTGGATCCATGTCTCTTGTCGATAAGGAAATTCTAAAACATTGCAAGTCCATGATACCTGACATTTTGAAAATATTCATGATGAAAAGATGTTATAACAAAAACCAATTGATAAAATTCATGCATTATGCAGGCTAAGATGAATCAACACTTTTTTGTGAAGGTGAGGGCTATAGCCTCCACTAAGAAAACATGTGCAATAGTGGCAAGATATGTGGAGACAATATATGATGTCATTTCATGGAGTGGGAGAGGTTAGGGTACATTATGAAACAAACTATGGGGAAATATTGTGTTGAGGGAGAAATATGTGTCTAGTGCAAGGGAAGATCACAATTTGAAGAAAAAAGGTGGGCTAAAATGGCATAGTTAATATTTTGGAACAACATTTTTGTCCAAGGAAATGAGACAGTCGGTGACAGGGGAAGTACAGTTTTGCACAAAGGAAAGGTGGAAATTGTAGACTAAGCTTCACTTAGTAGCACAAATAAGAGAGGGATAATGCATCATAGAATAGAGGATGGAGCTTCAGTGGTGGGGAAAAATGTAGTATAAATTTTGGTTTAAGCGCATCATTGTGTGGGACTGGGTTACTTTCCTACTACAAATCTTTACACCACTGCGAAAAATTTTATGATAACGAAAGTTGGAATAGGTGTTGTCGTAGAAAGGTTGGGCATAAATGGGTTTTTTTGCATGTGAACATGCCCTAGCTTGTGTTACTGGGTCATAGAAAAAAATGACTAAGTGTGGAGTACCATTGGGCTCAAAATATCAGGGTAAGATGCAGGTAAAAGATGTAAACTAAGTGAATCAAAGTTAAATATAAGGTCATAGGGTGCATTGGAAGGTAAAATCATGGAAGGAAAAGGGTTGCAGAAGATGAAGCGCTAGAGAAATGAAGAGCCAGGTGCAAACTATTACCGCTTAGAGCGATGGTTGAGCTCCTAACAACATCCAAGTCTCTAGTAGTAGGGAATGCTCTATTGATCCTTTTTATAGAAAGAAGAAAGGGGCTCAGGAGATAAGGAGGAATGGTGAAAAATAATGGAGGAATAAACCATTTATATAATTGTATCACATGTGTGAGGGCCAAGGACTGTATTAAATGCATGTGCACATGAATTTTGGTGTTAAGCAATAAGGTATTATGACAAGGTCATGAATGATCCAGTGGTGGAATTGCGCTAGGGAATATTTTGTTGCACGTGGTTGGCTAGTGTCATGCCGCATCAAGGATTAAGAGTGTGCAAAGATATTGGATGAATATGTGCCACATGACTAGGTAGAGATGTGCTAGGGCTTAGAATGGTGTGTAGGTGTTATGTATAATTTATTAATTATTATTTAAATGTAGTTGTCTTCGGTTTATTAAGTGAAAGGGCATGATCAAAGATCATGCCTCTTCACCAAGGGACACCGTGAGGCTGTATTTAAAGCCTTGGTGATTCCCCATTTTAATCATCTCATATTTTATCAATAATAATATATACTTATTCAAGTTTACCAGAGTTTTTACACTCCATTGGTATCAGAGCAGTTCGCTCCTCAAATTCTGTTGCTGTATCAGTTGATTTTTTTTTTTCCGTAAAAATCAATTCCATAACCCCTTGTCCGCTACCCTCAGCCACTTATACTATTCCCTGCTGCCTCCATCTGTCATGTTATCCACTCCCCATACTATCCTACTGCAATTGTTCCTGTGTTACTTCTGTCACCCCCACCATTCTTATTTTTGCTTCTGGCTGTCACTATCTGCTCTCACGGTCAAGAGTTCCCTAGCACGTACTCAATGTTAGAAGCAAGCAAGAAACCGACAACTTACTATTAGCCAAGCACAGTGCTATTCAGTCTCTTTTCTTCCGCATACCGATATCAGTGGTATTGAAGCATTTTATTCCAGGCATAGGTATATCCGCATACCAAGATATCTGAACCCGGGGTGTGACCGGTTGTGGAGAGGTGTGACTTCACGGAAGGTAGTGGGGGCGTTTAGTATACGGTGAATGAGTTTTGTTTAAAAGAAACATTCCGACGTCTAAAAACTAGACAGGTATTCTTTTAAACATTGAACGATTTTTTTTATAGGTATAATATATATACTATATAATTACAATCAATAATTATATATATATAATTTATATAAAATAATAATAATAATAATAATTATTATTATTTAAAAAAAAAGGAAAAAATTGGTAGATAATTATTCACCACCTCATACATGCTCAATGTCTTTGTCAATGTCGATGGCTGAATTCCAAAAAAAATGCTGGATCTTGAGAAACAAATCAATAATAATTCCGATGACGTCGGAAAAATATTAGTCGATCTCGAGGGTACAGTTGCAGGACATTCCAACAACATCAAAAAGCTTCAAGATATGAAAAATCAGATAGAAAGACAAATTTGGTTAAATCATAGTGAGGCCACAAAAAATCATAGCCAAGCAATGCAAAAGCTAACATAAATTTGCGACAAGATAAATCAGACACAACGACCAATATTTCCCAATATGGAACATAATCAACAGAACAATTCAAAAGATTCAGGGAATTCATAAGAGCATCATGAAAAAATCGAGTCCCCACATCATCACAAAGATAGTAATGCAGATTCTCAAAATAAGCAGCTTTGGAATGCATTTTCTAATCAATACCCCATCCTCGTTCCATCATTAGCATATCATTGAAGAGAAAAAATCGAGCTACCCAAGTTTGACGGTAATGAAAAAAACATCGTTGGATGGCTTAATAAAGCCGAAGAATATTTTGAGATTTACGACGTTAACAATGATGACGAAAAAATTAAGCACACTTCTATGAAAATGGAAGGAGAAGCATATAATTGGTATATGTGGTGGAAAAAGGCAGTGCTTGCTATTAGTTGGATGAAATTTAAGGATGCATTCTTTAAAATATTTCAAGGTATAAAAGAAGAAAAGTTTTTTTCAACATTCATCAAATTACGCCAAAAAGGAGATGTGGATGAGTACACTCGAGAATGGGAGACCTTAGCAACACGAGTACCTGGATTGTCAGAATCTTGTTTAATCCAGTCTTTCATATCAGGAGTTAAAATCCATATAAAAGAAGAGCTTGAACTTCATGACATTACATCAGTAGAACTAGCAAGGAAAAAATCAAAAGCGGCTAAAACTAAATTTGAAGGGTTATCTTGGTCAAAAGAAGAAAGAGTATATTCGAGACGAAGGTTTCCTCAATCTACAAATGTAGATAACATAAAATATGTTCCACCACGCCTTCGTGAAGGAGACATATCTAACATGTAAATACAAAGGATGAGAGAGGGAAAGTGCAAACATTTTGGCGAAAAGTGGGACCCTAAGCACATACGTGCTAATGGAAAAGAAAAAAATATGTATAATTGTGAAGCAACTAATGACTCTAACAATGATGATTCAGATGTAGAAGGAATAGACTACAACCCAGAGTTCTCTCTAGAATTAGATGATGAAAGCATTCTGCAAGTGTCATTATCAGCCATGATAGGTATATCACAACTTTAGACACTAAAATTAAGAGGACATATTAAGAAAAACAACGTAATGGTTCTCATTGACACTGGCAGCACCCACAATTTTCTAGATTCAACCATGGCCAAAAGACTCAACATATTTACTTTTCCCATGCCTAATATGAAGGTAATGGTGGCCAATGGTAATAAGATTGAACAAGTAGGGAAGTTCCATAAGGTCAAATTACAGATTAAGGACTTTAGTTTAGAATCCCATTCTATGCCGTACCACTAGGAGGAGTAGATGTGGTCATAGGAATTCAATGGCTACAAACCTTAGGTACTTATTCTGTCAACCATCAGAAGCAGTTTATAAGCTTTAAGTGGGAAGGGCAGAAGCACAAGTTATATGGATTCCAAGCACCAGAAAATCAAATCGTATCATCATCCCAGATGATGAAGATCATTCGAAAAGGAGCGCTAGCCTATATAGTACAATGTCATCAGTTAGAAATGTTATCTATAAAAAGGATCTGTGAAGAGTCACCAGAAGTACAAGGACTAGTTTAGAAACATGAAAAAGTATTCCAAGACCTACCAATGAAAATTCCTCCTAATAGGGAAATCGAACATACAATAGAAGTCAAGGCAAGATCAGACCCTGTCAACATCAAGCCTTATCGCTACCCGCATCACCAAAAGACTGAAATTGAGAAGATAATCCAAGACCTTTTAAAATGTGGGGTCATCTCAAAAAGCAAGATTCTGTATGCTACCCCAGTTATATTGGTAAGGAAAAAAGATGGATCGTTCCGTCTATGCATTGACTACAGAGGATTAAATAAAATAAAAAATAAAAATAAGTTTCCAATTCCCTTTATCGATGAAATGTTAGATGAGCTACATGGCGCAAAATACTTCTCTAAGTTAGACTTAAGGTCAGGATATTACCAAATCAGAATCAGATTATAGGATATACCAAAAATTGCGTTTCAAACACATGAAGGTCATTACGAGTTTAAAGTAATTCCCTTTGGATTGACAAATGTACTAGCTACGTTCCAAGCTACTATAAACAAATTATTTCGTCCATATCTTAGGAAGTTTGTACTAGTATTTTTTGATGATATTTTGATTTATAGTAAAACTTGGAAAGAGCACTTGCAACACTTGGATAAAGTTCTCACATTATTATAAGATCATCAGTTTTATGCTAAGAAATCCAAATGCACCTTTGGAAAAGAAGAAGTCGAATATCTGGGACATATCATATCCCATGAAGGGGTAAAAGTGGATCCTTCTAAAATCAAGGCTATAAGGGAATGGAATAAGCAAGTAAATATATCCAAGATAAGAGGATTATTAAGATTAACATGATATTATCGAAGATTCATTAAAGACTATGCACACAGAACTACACCTCTTAAAAATATTTTAAAGAAAAATTCCTTTCAATGGAATGAAGAAGTAGGAAATTGTTTTGAAGTTTTGAAGGAAGTAATGTCTAATGCACCAGTATTGGAAACTCCCAATTTATATAAACCATTTATCATCAAATGTGATGCCTTTGGATTCGGTATAGGTGCAGTATTAATGCAATAAGGGAACCCTATTGCTTTTGAAAGAAGGAAGCTAAATAAACGAGAATGCCTCAAGTCCACATACAACAAGGAAATGCTCGCAATTATGCATGCATTGGCCAAATGGAGACAATATCTATTAGGGAGTAAATTTTCCATCCGAATGGATCATAACAGTCTTTAGTATCTCCTTCAACAAAAAACACTCTCTGAAGAACAACAACAATGGATCGAGAATATTGCCACTTTCTACATGGAGATATTACATAAGAAAGGAAAAGACAATGTAGTAACAGATGCCATGTCCAGGAATGATGAATAACCAACACTACTTTTCGTCTTGGTTGTTGTTCTTGAATGGCTTAATGAGATTCGAAGTGAGTACGCCAAAGTTCCAAAAATGTCGGCTATAATCAATAATCTCCCAGGAAATTCAAAATTTGAGTGGAAGAATGATATCTTATGGTACAAAGAAAGAATTTATCTAAATTCCAAATCCAAGTTTATATAAAAAATACTCAAGGAATCACATGATTCCATGTCATTCGGGCATGTATGATATTTTAAAACCTATTACAATGCATGCCAGTCATTTTTTTGGAAGGCTATGAGTCGTGATATTCAAAAATATGTAGCAGAATGTGACAAGTGTCAAAGAAATAAAAGTGAAAATATTATGACACCTGGGCTACTTCATCCCTTAAATATTCTGAATCAGAAATGGGAAGAAATATCGATGGATTTTATTGAATGGTTACCTGTATCTGATGGAAAGGATAAGATCTTCGTAGTAGTAGATAGATTCACTAAATATGCTCACTTTATTGCTACTGCAAAGAAAATTGCTGAGATATTCTGCAAACATATTTATAAACTACACGGCTTCCCGAAAGTCATTGTTAGCGATAGGGATGCCAAATTTAAAGGAAATTTTTGGAAGGAATTTTTCAACCATATAGGAACCTACCTAAACATGAGCTCAGCTTACCACCCCCAAACAGATGGACAAACAAAGGTTGTCAATAAATGTTTGGAAGCTTACCTATGGTGTTATGCTATGGAAAAACAAAATAAGTGGGTTCAATGGTTGCATCTCACTGAATGGTGGTATAATTCCACTTACCATACATCAACAAAAATGACTCCATTCCAAGCTTTATATGGATATGAGCCCCCGAAGTGGAAATATTTTGCTTCAGTCCAATCAAATCTGCCAGCAATTAAAAACCAGCTAGAAGAACACCAAAAGGTCATCCAAGTTCTAAAATAAAATTTGAATATTGGACATAATCGTATGAAGCAACAGGCTGACCGTAATCAAATTGAGATATCATTTGAAGTTGGAGACTGGGTGTTTGTCAAGCTCCAACCGTACAAGCAGTTGTCCCTAAAACAAAAAGGGAAACATAAGTTAGCTCCCAAGTTCTATGGTCCATATCAAATCATCAAAAAGATCAGTCAAGTCGCTTATGGTTTGAACCTTCCTGATACAAGTTGTGTTCACAATGTCTTCCATGCGTCATGCTTAAAAAAAGAACTTGGTGACCATCAATCATCCCAAACGACACTTCCATTTTTGGATGATGAAGGGAGGATCATTTTGGAACCCGAAAGTATCCTATCTCCCGAGAAAATAAGTTACGCTCTCGTGTTATCACAGAATATTTAATCAAATGGAAAGATTTGCCCGAAGAAGAAGCCTCTTGGGAAACAGAAGCGTTTCTCCAACAACACTTGTCATTAAGTATGCTTTGAGGACAAAGCATCTTTAAGAGAGGGGCAATGTTATGTATAATTTATTAATTATTATTTAAATGTAGTTGTCTTAGGTTTATTAAGTGAAAGGGCATGATCAAAGATCATGCCTCTTCACCAAGCGACACCGTGAGGCTGTATTTAAAGCCTTGGTGATTCCCCATTGTAATCATCTCATCTTTTATCAATAATAATATATACTTATTCAAGTTTACCGAAGTTTTTACACTCCAGTAGGGATTCTTATGCAAATTTATAAGTGCAAAGATTTTCGTGTTGGATGACTTAGGAGAATAGGAAGTCTTATTGCTTGAAATTTCAAAGTAGGGGGACTCCAAATATTAGAATATGTAGAAAATTTGGGGTTTTTGATGTAGCTAAAACAATTGATGATTCACAGGTAGGACCTTAGCATCTTTATTTAAGCCTTTGTTTTGGTGGAGTTCGATCATTTTGGAAGTATTGATATGGATTTATGGGTACCACTAGTTTATTTGTTTATCCCTAATTAGATATTTAGTCTCTCAGATGCTTTTCTTGATCTTGGTTTGAAGCACACCATTAAAATATGAGTTAGATGAAAATATATTTGACAAGCGATGGATATATTATGTATGCAATTTTAAAATATTTATAATTATACATGAGTCTTTGGTGTTTCTCTGTTGCAACTGGACATCCATAGTCCAACAGAGTCACTCAATAATCATAATTATTTATTCACTTACAACGAGTGTCCATAGCACCAACGAAGTTGCTTGCATCACCTATTTGTGTAGGAAGTCTTCCTCATGCTTTTAACCTTTTATTTTATTTTTATTTTCATGAAATTATGCATTATTTAGGAGCTCATTTCACCAGGGTGGATGAGGGATCCCGACTTATTTTATGATCAGAGAGGTTGTTCGTTCTGTTTCAAAGACTTTAAGATTTTCTGAAATGGGTTTATTCTCTATCAAAATTTTTTCCCCATCCCTTTTCCATAAATTGTATTGACACATTTTAGTACACAATTTATTAAAATGATCAAGTTATGGAGATCCTATTAAGGATACAAGTTTTATCATCTTAGTTGAGTTCTCCACATGATCAAACTCTTATTTTCTATTTGGGGTGATATTAACGCATTAATATGTTCATGACTAAACCAGTGGAAGAAGATCTAATGTTAGCCAATTGGTGAATAGTTAGCATAGTCTCATTTATGGAATTTTCCATAAAACAATTGATCCTTGGGACAATGTACAAGGCCTCTAATTTATGTACAAGGGCCTTACAGTAAAAATGGAATACAATTTTATAAGGAAGATGAAATAAAATAAATGTGGTAAACATAATTAAATGAAAACATCATAAGGGAAAGGGATATGAGTAAAGGAATATGTACAACTAAGAAAATACCTCAAAGATTTTTTAATGAAATTACAATATAAGATATTGGGCATTAATGGGAAGGGACTCAGTCTCCCCAATTGAATTTTTCAATCTATATGTATGCAAACCAAGCTTTTCATGGACCTGAAATGGACCAAGACAAGGAATGGAATTTAGTATGCTTTCCCTTTTCCTCATACAATTTATCCCATTTTAAGAAAAGTTTACCCACATGAAATTTGTTGTCACGTGTAGACCTTTTTTCAAACCATTGTTTGATTTTTTTTTGATGAGGTGAAAATTTAGCATGAGCCTTTTTCATTTCTTCTTAGAGCTTTAGGAGGGTGTTTATCCTACTCTACATGATAGGACATGCCCTATCATGATATCATTGGGAGATTTATAAGGCGGGTAGGCAAAGGTGAAGAGGGAGGATTTATTCCTTCCTGTAAACCAAGAAGTAGGGTGAGGTAACAAGGGATGACTCTGGTGTTACTCTATCATCCCGCAACATTTTATAAGGCATTATTCTAGTTTTATTGTTGGGAAAGCACAATTTTCGTGATAATATGGATCAAATTTTTATTACTTGATTCTGCCATTATGCTACCTTTGGGGTAATATTTAGAAGTATGTTTATGTACAATTTGTTTATCAAAAGAAAAATCATATAATTTAAATGATGAAAAGTATGTGGCATTATCAAAGATAAGAGAAGTCATAAAGTCAAAATTAGCGATAGTGTTTTGTTCGATGAAATACATCACCATTTTGATCATTTATTTTCTTTAAAGGACCAATGTCGATCCATCATTGAAATAATATGTAGCCATAAGAATATAATTGTGCTTCTTAGATGGGTGTGAAAAAATTTCCCAATGATATCTATCCCCTAGTGTTGGAAAAGTTCTTCTACTTTAATTAGTTGCAATGGGGTTGTTGACCTTTTCTGCCCCCCACCACACCTTTGGAAAGCAAGACACTTTTGGGAATATGTGTGAGCATTTATGTAAAATGTGGGCCAATAGTATCCTGTCTGAATAACTTTGTGTGTTGTAGTCTCGCCAGTGTAAAGGCCTCCATCCATACCTTTAAGGAATTTATCCACCTTAGAACATTCTAAGCACCATATTAAAACCCTGTTATGATTTTTTCTGAACACAACCTCACAAATCAGTTGATATTGAGTGGAATTGAGCCTGATATCTAATTTTTGTTTAGCTATCAATTCTAAAGACAAGGTACAATGTTATAAATATTGTCTCAATTCACTGTACCAATATGGCTGCAAAGTTGACGTGTGCACAAAATTAGAATAATACATGTACATTTCTTCTTCCCAATATATCATTTCTTCTATTTGAGGATACACAACTTCTGTAGCTATTTTTCACAATCCTTGACCTTTGATATTGTGATTTGGCTTAAACTTGAGGTTATACTCTTGTAAAGATGTCTTAAAATTACCTCTTCATTCCCCTAAATCCTTTTATATGAACAAAGATATGACTGTAGGGTGGGGAATAATTATATTTACATGGCTCTTTAAGATGTAATTCCTGAAGGGATTCACAACTTTATATACCACATAAGCTTGTTTATCAATATCAGGGTAGTTAAACTTGAATACTTGCATACCTGTACTCATGAATGATAGGGGCCATGTTATCACTCTAGTAATTCTAAAGTTGTGAGATTTTGGTTTTTAGTCAAAGAACACTAGAGGTAACCACAAACCAACTTCAAAATCTAGGATCTAGCCTTCCTAGGGTTCAAAGAGGGCTCTCTCTTTAAAATTTAACTTGGTTTTGATCTGTAAATATTAGGCTAGTTATGAATGTGCAAATTTGGTTTGGTTTTGGTAGATTTGGTGGGAAAAATCACTTGAAAGGATGGATAGTGGGAAATATATTTGTCCATTGGGCTAAGGAGTCAAAATAAAGCAAACATGACTAGGATCTAGGCCAAAAGGTCAAATGTTTTCAGGGAAAGATAGATAACCCTTGAAGATCTTGGAAAATTGTTTTTATGAGGTGATATGATCAGGATGAAGGGCTCTTAAGAATCCTTTGATCCAGAAAATAATTTGTAGGAAGAGGTCAAGCGAGAGAGGGAGTAATTAAGGGTTCCCTACACTGGAAATCAGAGGAAAACATATAAATGATAACTAGTTAAAAACAGGGTGCTTTTAACAAATCCTATAGTAATGCTCCTAGTTATTCATTCAGATTTAGAAAAAACATAGATGGATGCATGTAACAAAGAAAGATAACAATGAAAAGTAAGGAAATACTTCACTCCAAATAGATCATCACAGGAATCCTAAAGTATGATGCAATGGGTTTGATCCAGCCTGCTAACTCGAAATTTGACACACAAAAGCTTTCAAGTCCAACAAGAAATGACTATAACAATCTCCAACAATTTTATTCCATACAAAATACTTCTAAAGATGAAGTATTTATACATATTTCTTTACAAAATATCCTAGAAAGCTTCTAGAAATTATCTTAGGAAAATAAAATATCTTTACAACAATAATAGAGACAGCTGCTTAACAAATCAGCAAACTGTCCTATTTATCCAAAAGAAATAGAAACTGCTTTGAGGATAAGATGCAGTTGGCTGCCTTGGTGTCCTCCTTACTGGCTTTAGATATTTAAATCTGTTTTTTGGAATCTGATCTGCCTTGTTTGATACTCTTTCTATGATTCTCTTTATTCACTGATACTCTCTAAACTCTGATACTCTTTAACCATAATAAAAAACTGTTTACTGCTGTAAAAATTCTGTTTTGAATGTAAATCAGAAATCATTTTTCTTCTCATTTCATCTGTTTGTCTTTCATTCTTTATAATAAATCTGTGAGTGATTTCCAATCCTCATCTTTAGGAGTTTGTATTTTATTTAATTTCATAAAGTTTTCATCAGCTTCAATATATCTGGAAAAGGTTGGCTTGATGAAAAACAAGTGTTTTATCTCATGTTGTAAGTAGAATAAGTCTTCAAAACTCTTGAGTAACACTTTTCCAGTTGGAATGCCTTGTCCTTGTGGTTTATTTACCTGTTATTTTGCAAACTCTCTAATTTTCTTATCATAGTCATTATGAGGCATCAGTTTATCATTAATGACCATAATATCAGTCAGTCCTTTTTGCCTCAAATTTGTAAACTTGACCATAAACCTGGTTATGGCAGTATTCATACTTTCACACTTTTCTTCCAGTTGCCTCATTAGATTCTTCTTTGTAGTAACTTTCCTAATTTCTAGGATATTTTCAGTCCTATCATTAATATTGAGTTCTTATAACTCTTGTCTACTTTTACTGTTGAGGAATGTGATCAACTTTAAAGCTTGTTCTCGTTTATCATCCAGTTCACTTTGAGTCCTTTGAATTTCTTCTTGGGCTTTTAGTAATAACTCTCTTTGTTCAAAAATTACCTGAATGGAAGGCCATACATCATGGATGGATTCAATGAAATTGTTCCAAAGATGATTTTTGATATATGATATTTGTTCCTTCAATGTCAATTCCTTCTACAATTTCTTCAACTCTTCATTCAGTCTGATGGCATTTTGTTCATGTGTCTTTACATTTATCTAAGCCAATTTATTAGACTTCTCAATATTCTCTATCACCTGTTTCAATCTACTGATCTCATTTGTCTTAAGGGACATTTCCTCCATAGCTTTCACTATTTTGCTTGCTTCATCTGTATGGTGGACTGTTGTTGTAGATGATTTAGTAGTTGAGGTTGTTGAAGTTTGCAACAAGAAACAGTGAAGGATACATCCTGAAACATCATCCTTGAACCTAGTTGGAAAATAATCATCTAAACTAGGTCGGGCCCACAAAGGCCATTTTTAGGTGTATGTCTATTTTTAGACATGGTGAGCATATTCTATAAGTTGCAGGATGCTATTTGTAGATGGTTGGTCAAATGTGAAAAATAGATGAGATTCTATTTTTATAATATTGGGCGAAGTCTATTTATAGATCGTTGATCTAAAAATAGATGCATGCCGATTATTATTAGCTCTTAATAATAATCAGACTCTAAACAACAACTTATTCTCTTGGAGCACTTAATTTTAGTATATAGATTTGTCAAATCAGTGGGCTGAAGCAATTATGCAATTCCTAAGGGTTTACTGCAGTTCGTACATTGAGGAATCAGTTAGAACTGAAGTGGTAAAGTTATGACAGAGTTGGAAGAGTAGTTCATGGAGTTGTATTTAGTTTAACTCAGTTAGACTTAGTTGAGCTAGTTGTATCTAATATAACTGAATGATACACTAGTGAGAGTGGAGTGAATTAATTATTTAATTAATTCAAAAATAATAACTCATTAATCAACTAAAAAATACAGTAGTTAACTACAGTGCATGTCAGATCCAGTGGAGACCCAGTGCACAGATAGGTGAAAGGGTGAGATAGACTATCTATTGTGACCATAGTGATGCATGAATTGCATCTACATATACATTGGAGTTTCTGATGATAATAACGCAGTCAAGGAGAGTGGGATTGCATCAAATTTGTCTTTGTAATCAGTTTGGATTGCGCAGTGGAGACAAACTAGCAGGAGGGTAGAGATTGGTGCATGGATTTGCAGATTTCTTCTATGTTAATGTGTGATGATTGATTGTACTGAGAGCTTGATGTACTAAGCTTTGTATGAGATTGTTAAATGATCTCCATGATACATAATATATGATATTTGGGGTTTTTAGCTTCAGGCTTTCCCGCTAAACAACTGTGTTATATGCGATTGTTTTTATTTGTGCTTCACATGTGTGTACAATTAATTTTCCACAAAAGATTAACAGTGGAATGATTCTATATTTTGAAAGAAATTTAATATTGTGATATCAGGGGAATCTGGATGTATGCATGCTTAGTGTATACTAATTTCTACATTGTATCAGAGCTGTGTTATATATTTTCTACATGGAATGAGAGTAAGAATTTTTGGGCGCGCGAGTTTGCAGAGAATATATGAAATTTTTGGTCAAAAATTTTTACAAAAAAAATAGAATATTTGGATTCTTTGCAAAAAAATACCCAAATTGAAAAAAAAATTCAGTCGAATCAGAGCTCGGATGAGGGAGATATCGTCGATTTAAAATCAGCTCTTTTGTTAGAAAATTTTGCGACGACGGGACAATTACAATGTGCGCGAGCCAAGAATCTACATGCACTGAGGTACAAGATGCATGAAAAGATTTGAGGAGAAAATCAGAGGTTAGTGACTTGGTGGTTGAGAGGGAGCCTCTCAACATGTAGCCTGAGAAGCAGTCTCAGAAGGTTGTGGAGCAGCCACAACTGGAGATGCAGAAGAATCTTTATAGATTTGAAGTAGATGGGATTTCTACGGAGCTTCCTACTGTTGGGAAGTGCAAGAAAGACATGAAATTGAAGCTTGAGAGGGAATAGGATTTGCATGCAGGTAAGAGTGAACCTCAGGATGTGGAGAAACCACAAAATGAGGATCATGGAGTGGGAGCAACCATTCATGTAGAGAAATTTCATGCCAGATGGGCAGAGGGAGTGCATGCAGCTATACCACAAGGTGAAAGGTGGGGCGACATGCATGAGAAATTCCAAGAATATATTTCTGGGTAGGATTCATTGAAATGGTGTGGATCTCATGAATTGAACCTGGCTACGAGGAGCCCAAAGAGCATCAGTAGCATGATCAGTTGGATTGATGCAGGCAGATCAAAGTGACAATGTCAGATATTGGAGCATGGTTCAAAGTTGACAGCAAGTGCAGAGTGCATGGGTGTAGAGTTCAATAGCACAGTGGTTCCTGAAGACATGTGCAGTAGCTAAGCAGAAGTCGAAGACTTTGATGATAGATGCATTAGACTGTTTGAGTTGTTTGGAGCCTTTCAGTTTTGGAAGTGTTGCAGCAAGAGTTGCAGGGCGAATGCATGGAGTTGCATGTCGCATGAAAAGAAAATATTTTCTTATTGAGAGGGAGTGTTGAAGTTTGCAACAAGAAATAGTGAAGGAGGCATCCTGTAACATCATCCTTGATCCTATTTGGAAAATAATCACCTAAACTAGGTGGGGCCCACACAGGCTATTTTTAGGTGTATGTCTATTTTTAGACATGGTGAGCATATTCTATAAGTTGCAGGATGCTATTTGTAGATGGTTGGTCAAATGTGAAAAATAGATGAGATTATATTTTTAGAAGATTGGGTGAAGTCTATTTATAGATCGTCAATCTAAAAATAGATGCATGTCGATTATTATTAGCTCTTAATAATAATCAGACTCTAAACATCAACTTATTCTCTTGGAGCAGTTAATTTCAGTATAAATATTTCTCAAATCAATGGGCTCAAGGAATTACGCAATTCCTAAAGGTTTACTAGAGTTCATGCATGGAGGACTAAGTTAGAACTAAAGTGGCAAAGTTATGACGGAGTTGGAAGAGTAGTTCATGGAGTTGTATTCAGTTTAACTCAGTTAGACTCAGTTGAGCTAGTTGTATCTAATCTAACTGAATGGTACACTAGTGAGAGTGGAGTGAATTAATTAGATAATTAATTCACAAATAATAACTCATCAATAAATTGAACAATACAATAGTTAACTACAGTGCATGTCAGATCTAGTGGAGACCCAGTGCAGAGATAGGTGAAAGGGTGAGATAGACTATCTGTTGTGACCATAGCGATGCATGAATTGCATATATATATACATTGGAGTTGCCAATGATAATAACGCAGTCAAGGAGAGTGGGATTGCATCTAATTGGTCTTTTTAATCAGCTTGGATTGCGCAGTGGAGATAGGCTAGTAGGAGGGTAGAGATTGGTGCATGGATTTGCAGATTTCTTCTATGTTAGTGTGTGATGATTGATTGTACTGAGAGCTTGATGTACTAAGATTTTTATGAGATTGTTACATGATCTCCATGATACATAATATATGATAGTTGGGGTTTTCAGCTTCAGGCTTTCCCGTTAAACAACTGTCTTATGTGCGATTGTTTTTATTTGTGCTTCACATGTGTGTGCAATTAATTTTCCGCAAAAGATTAACTGTGGAATGATTCTGTATTTTGCTAGAAGTTAAATATTGTGAGATCAGGGGAATCTGGATGTATGCATGCTTAATTTGTAGAAATTAGTATACAATAAGCATGCATACATCCATATTCCCTTTATCTCACAATATTTAACTTCTTGCAAAATACAAAATCATTCCACTGTTAATCTTTTCCGGAAAATTAATTGCACACATATGTGAAGCATAAAAACAATCGCAAATAACACAGTTGTTTAACAAGAAAGCCTGAAGCTGAAAACCCAAACTATCTTATATTATGTATCATGGAGATCATGTAACAATCCTCATACAAAGCTTAGTACATCAAGCTTTGTAATATTCCTAATTATCCCAAGATAATAGGAATATTCAGTTTTTGTTTTGTTTCCTGTTTATTAAATAAAATTGTAAAGGAGGATCAATAATATCTCCTAAATAACAAAATAAATCAATGCTCAATGTGAAACAAGCTAAACCTGAGCTATATTCATAAACATACTCTAGTGTGAAAGAGGTTGGATCAATTGATTGGGTCAACAGGACCAAATCAACAATGCTGTCAATGTATCTCCAAAAGGCACAGCGTAGTCCATGTTAGAGGCCACTCATGTGAATGAGGCTAATTCATCAAGATGGTTTAGGGTTTGGCAAGGCTCCCCAATTATAAAATAAGGATGAGGAAACCAAGAGAGGGGTTAATCATTTGATATTGCTAAAGGTATTTTCTATTTAGACAACCCTCATTCTCTAGCTGTTTAGCTGAGAATAGTGCTGCTTAGCACTTGGGTGTTCCTGGTCGGGAATCCCACCTCATTTCTTGAGTAGCTCTTGGAGGAGACTTGTTCTATCTTGTCCACTATTAGGCTTGGGCCAAGATTCATCTTCCAATCACAATTCAGATCCTATTAAGGGTTTGATTGTTTTTGTAAGCTGCAGCAGTGGAAGCTAGATCTATTCAGATCTAGGAAAATCTAGTGCCTCTTCTCAGTGAGTGTGTCTTTTAACCTCCTGGAAGAGTGTATTGGATCATCAGAGCTGCATTTTCAGATCAAGGCATCAGGCCTAATCACTATTGAAGCTAACAGTGTAGTTTTCCCTTCCATACTGCGTTATCTGCAAGAGGAAAGTTGCAGGGTGTTTTGACTGCTATTTGGAGGAGAGATCTCCAGTGATAGGATTCTCCCTTTCACTGTGGTGATCCATGGATTGGCCAACCAATCCATGTTTGTTTCAGATCTTATCTACTTATGTATTTATTTACTGCAGAATCCATGAATATTGCTGCAGACTTGTAATTCTAGATCTCAGATCTACTCCTGTACCTTCATGTTTTGATCAAAACCCCAAGGGGAAAATGTAGAGGAACTCATCTAGTGTGCATATATGATATAGATATATATTTTTGTACACAGATATGTTCTAGATCTGAAATGTAATATACAATTGCTTCAGCCCATAAAATAACGCTGTCAAGCTTTGTAGTCTCAATATGTTGTTGCATCCCCTCAATCTTGAGGGATTCTTTCTGTAAATCTTCTGTTTATCCACTATGCATTGTATGAACCATGATATAGATATGGTTTGATGATGTCAATACCATATTTCATCCATCATCTTTATAAATTCACGCTACCTGTGCTTTAATAAATTCTGCAGTAATTAAGTCATGGGGATGGGGCATTTTTAAGCTATATCGAGAGTGGTAGATCTGTTTAAAATAGCTAGAGTCCTTTTTTTGGGCTGAAATTTTATATTTAAGTCACTTATGACCTAATCTACGAGATCCCACCACAACTTGCCCTTATGTTTATGCCCATCTCTGAAATTAACCTTTTTAGGGCATAAATTGCTATTTTTCTCGACCTTTTGGCTCATAAAATGAAGTACAGTTTGTTTCTGTAGCTTGGATTGATGGATATGTGTTTTTAACACATCCTATGAGCTTATTTAACACTTTATATCCATTTTTGTGTTTATACATTGCTCCAGGCCCTCTTTGGCGCAATTTTTCAAGGAAACTAGGCATGGGAGATCTGTTTAACCCACCTAGAAGGATTTATTTTTGATACCCTCTTGGATTTAGGACTTAGATACTCATATATAATGGATCTGAGTGCTTTTTTCCATTTTTTTAGCAGCCATTCCTGGAAAATTCATTTTCCAGTCATGCCTTGCTAGCTGTTCCAGATTTGGAATATTACAGTGGTATCAAAGCATATTTATTGGCACAATCTATGATTTTCTTGCAGATCCAATATGTCTCCAAAAGAGGAGGGACCTCTCACTATCAGGGAGGACAGGTACCAAATAAGAAGACAGAATAAATATTACATAGAGGACAAAGAGTAGAAGGGTGAAACCCCTTTACTTGGAAGGATTGGAAGGGAAGAGTTTTCTAACACTCTTTCTCAAGCCATGCATTAATTGAAGGAAGAAATCAGGGGAATGAGAAGGGGAAGACATGCAAATCCCTCAAGGAGTTATTCTCATGAAGAAAGCCTAAGTACTTCTTATGCTGTGTGTGAGCATTCAACCACACAATCTGATCTACAACGCTGTAACATGCCTACTTTCTTGTTGAGAGAAAGAGGAGAAGGAGGAATGAAAGAAGAGGAGATCTCCCTGCTTCTTTTCCAAACCTTGGAAGGTATTAAAGAAGATCTCAAGGAGATGGAAGGGGAGGAGTGTAGAAGATTTATGGAGGGGTTTGAAACAAGCCGTAACTATTCTCATGATGGGTGTGAGCATTTAGCCACACATGCAGATCCACAACGCAATCTATTGCCCACATTTACTACAAGGAGGATGGAGGAAGAAGAACCATCACCACGTGGAGGTGAAGGGGGAGCCATTTCTTCCATTAGAGGAGCCCTTATATCTTTACAAGGAGTTCCAAATGATTTAACATGTGGGAACCAAAACACAATTTCGGAGCAACATGCAGTAGCACTGGTGGATTGTGAGATGGGAGGAGAGGAAGAGAAGAAGGATCAAAATCAAGGGATGATGAGCATTCACCCTTATATATTTCAGAAGAATTCTACATAGAGGAAGGAGACTGCACTGCGCGGAGAAGAGAGGGACAAATCAGTCCACTCATACATGCAGTCCACTTCAGATTTTGATGTCTCACTACATGGAGGCATTCCACCTAGGAGGCCACCAGATCTAGAATTGGTTAGAGACATCTTGCCTCTTGGCTTACCATTCTTGGATTCCAGGGAGGTGATGAGTTTGGAGGATGACTTTGGCATGAGGGATGTCAAAGTAGTAGGCAGCAGCATGAGGAGATCTTCATATGCTAGATCACCGGTGTTGTCTCTTAGGAGGATTGATCCCTATTGGAGGTCTCAAATTTTGGTAGAATACTCCAAGGATTTTGGTGCTTGCATGATTCTTGATGGCCCTAATGAAGATTATAGATACATAACGGAGGATGTGGTCATCTATTCCTATGGCAGGATCTTCTTGACTAGATCTTCTAGTCTCAAGGAGAAGCTGCTACATGCAACACATGAGGACTTCTCTTCTATGCACTTTGATGCATATTTTAATTTGATGGAGGAATTCACTTGGGAGGGCATCCATCATGACATATTTCAACATATGGAGAGATGCATAGCCCGGATGGTAATGAAGAGGAGGTCACAACTACTTCCCTACTCATTGGAGGTGAGGGAGAATTTCCAGTTGAGCCATTTCAGCTCAAGATCTCAAGTGCATGATGGAGGAGGTATAATTTCACATTTTGTATTGTACTTCTTTTCCTTGTTTGAGCAGCATGATGTATCAAGGAGAGTTGTTCCTTCTTGCATATTGTATAACAATTTACTTGAAGCCATTTGTAGCATTGAGATTGGTTATCTCATTGGTGGGTTGTGGGGAAAGCCACATGATTTTTCGTGTGCACCATTGACACCACTTTGTACTTTCATGTTTCTATCTTGTAAGATGATTGTGGAAGAAAACAAGTGGCTGGAAAAGCACTTGTTTTTTATTGATTTGATGCAAGCCAATGATGCATTGCACTGGTTCCATGTGTGGAACTGTGATCCAATTTCCGGTTGTCATTTGACAACTTGTTCTCATTGTATTTTTCTTCCATATATTCCTGATATGCTTATGCTCATGGGAAGCTTTGATTGGAGAGTGGGTTTGGAGTTGAAAATGCCCATTGGGAGTATGATTCTCCCTATTTCACATGATGTATGTTTCAGGAGAAACAGTGGGCACACCATGATTTCCATATCACCCCTCTTCCCTCCATGTAGGGGGAGCCATTGGGAGAACATGCGTTATTGATGGGGCACTTAATGGTTGATTCATTTTGTGGGGTGGCTTGGGCTAATTTTGGAGGCCATGAAATTTCAGCCCAATATCAGCAACCTCCACATACTTACCATAAATGGAGGGAGAAACTACTTGGATGGGAAAATCTAAACTCTCCATTCAGCCCCAACACATTGCATAGATACGGGGTTGAATATTCTTATGATGAGTTACCTAGAATGGCTCATTTCATTTGGATGATTGCATGGGTGAAGGAGTCACTCAGTGGGAATAAGACTTCCCATGTTTTTCATCACTCCTACCTTGAGGAGGCCATTGAACATCAAAGAGATTTCCACTTACATCTTCCATTTTCTCATGATGTACACTTTATTGCTTCACATAATTGGAGGGAGACATTGGAGGAAAAATTAATTGCATATTATGATGAGTTATGGTGGGGTCTATTGATGAGGAGGCCACAAAAATAAGGAAAGGAAATTTTTCTCTACCTTGCAATTGCTTGAGGTAAAGAAACATTTTGAAGGGGAGGACTGTAATATTCCTAATTATCCCAAGCTAATAAGAATATTCAGTTTTTGTTTTGTTTCCTGTTTATTGAATGAAATTGTAAAGGAGGATCAATAATAGCTCCTAAATAACAAAATAAATCAATGCTCAATGTGAAAGAAGCTAAACTTGAGCTATCTTCATAAACACACTCTAGTGTGCAAGAGGCTGGATCAATTGACTGGGTCAACAGGACCAGATCAATAGTGCTGTCTAGGTGCAATGTATCTCCAAGAGGCACAGTGCAGTCCATGTTGGAGGCCACTCATGTGAATGCGGCTAATTCATCAAGATGGTTTAGGGTTTGGCAAGGCTCCCACATTATAAAATAAGGATGAGGACACCAAGAGAGGGTTTGATCATTTTCTATTGATGAAGGTATTTTCTATTTAGACAACCCTCATTCTCTAGCTATTTAGCTGAGAATAGTGCTGCTTAGCACTTGGGTGTTCCTGGTCGGGAATCCCACCTCCTTCCTTGAGTAGCTCTTGGAGGAGACTTATTCTATCTTGTCCACTATAAGACTTGGGCCAAGCTTCATCTTCCAACCACAATTTAGATCCTACTAAGGGTTTTATTGTTTTTGTAAGCTGCAGCAGTGGAATCTAGATCTATTCAAATCTAGGCAAATCTAGTGCCTCTTCTCAGTAAGTGTGCCTTTTAACCTCCTAGAAGAGTGTATTGGATCATCAGAGCTACATTTTCAGATCAAGGCATCAGTTATAATCACTACTGAAGCTAATAGCACAGTTTTCCCTTCCATATTTCATTAACTGCAAGAGGAAAGTTGTAGGGTGTTTTGACTGCTATTTGGAGGAGAGATCTCCGGTGATAGGATTCTCCCTTTCAATGTGGTGATCCATGGATTGGCCAACCAATACATGTTTGTTTCAGATCTGATTTAATTATGTATTTATTTACTGCATAATCCCTGAATATTGTTGCAGACTTGTAATTCTAGATCTCAGATCTACTCCTGTACCTTCATGTTTTGATCAAAACCCCAAGAGGAAATTGTAGAGGAACTCATCTAGTGTACAGATCTGATATAGATCTATATTTTTGTACACATATATTTTCTAGATATGAAATGTAATATACAGCTGTTTCAGCCCATAAAGTAACGCTGTCAAGCTTTGTAGTCTCAATATGTTGTTGCAGCCCCTCAATCTTGAGGGATTATTTTTGTAAATATTCTATTTATCCATTGTACATTGTATGAACCATGCTATAGATCTGATTTTCTGATTTCGATACCATATTTCATCCATCACCTTTAGAAAATCACGCTGCCTGGGCTTTAGTAAATTCTGCAGTAATTAAGTCATGTTGATGTAGCTTGGATTGATGGATATGTGCTTTTAACACATCCCAAGAGCTTATTTAATGCTGCATATCCATTTATGTGTTTATACATTGCTCTAGTCCCTCTTTGGGGGAATTTTTCAAGGAAACTAGGTGTGGGAGATCTGTTTAACCCACCTAGAAGGATTTGTTTTTGATACCCTCTTGGATTTAGGACTTAGATACTCATATATAAGGGATCCAAGTTCTGGTTTCCATTTCCGTAGCAAAAATTCCTGGAAAATGCGTTTTTCAATCATGCCTTGCTAGCTGTTCCAGATTTGGAATATTACAAGCTCTCAGTACAATACAATCATCACACACTATCATGAAGAAATATGCAAATCCATGCACTGATTTATTGCCACCTGATAGCCTGCCTCCACTACGCAATCCAAGCTAATTACAAAGACCAGTTTGATGCAATCCCACTCTCCTTGACTGCGTAATTATCATTGGCATCTCCAATGTATATGTAGATGCAATTCATGCATCACTATGGTCACAACAGATAGTCTATCTCACCCTTTCACCTATCTCTGCACTGGGTCTCCACTGGATCTGACATGCATTGTATTTAACTGCTGTATTGTTCAGTTGATTAATGAGTTATTATTTGTGAGTTAATTAACTAATTAATTCACTCCACTCTCACTAGTGTATCATTCAGTTATATTAGATACAACTAGCTGAACTTAGTCTAACTGAGTTAAACTGAATACAACTCCATGAACTACTCTTCCAACTCTGTCATAACTTGGCCGCTTCAGTTCTAACTGAGTCCTCCATGCATGAACTCCAGTAAACCCTTAGGAATTGCATAATTCCTTCAGCCCACTGATTTGAAAAATCTGTATACTGAAATTAAGTGCTCCAAGAGAATAAGTTGCTGTTTAGAGTCTGATTATTATTAAGAGCTAATAATAATCGACATGCATCTATTTTTAGATCTACGATCTATAAATAGACTTCGCCCAATCTTCTAAAAATAGAATTTCATCTATTTTTCACATTTGACGAACCATCTACAAATAGCCTCTTGCTACATATAGAATATGCTCACCATATCTAAAAATATACATACACCTAAAAATAGCCTGTGTGGACCCCACCTAGTTTAGGCGATTATTTTTCAACTAGGATCAAGGATGATGTTTCAGGATGCCTCCTTCATTGTTTCTTGTTGCAAACTTCAACACTCCCTCTCAACAAGAAAGGACTATCTTTGCATGCGACATGCAACTCCATGCATTCACTCTGCAACTCTTGCTGCAACACTTCTGAAACTGAAAGGCTCCAAATAACTCAAACAGTCTAATGCATCTATCATCAAAGTCTTCAACTTATTCTTAGCTACTGCACATGTCTTCAGGAACCACTGTGCTATTGAAATATGCACGCATGCACTCTGCACTTGCTGTCAACTCTGAACCGTGCTCCAGTATCCGACACTGTCACTTTGATCTCACTTCATCAATCCAACTGATCATGCTACTCCTGCTCTATGGGCACCTCCTAGCCAGGTTCAATTCATGAGATCCACACTATCTCAATGAATCTTGCCCATAAATCTATTCTTGGGATTACTCATGCATGTCGCCCCACCTCTCACTTGGTGGTATAGCTGCATGCACTCCCTTTGCCCATCTGGCACAAAATTTCTCTGCATAAGTGGTTGCTCCCACTCCATGATCCTCATCTTGTGGCTGCTCCACATCCCGAGGTTCACTCTTACCTGCATGCAAATCCTGCTCCGTCTTAAGCTTCAATTGCATGTCTTTCTTGCACTTCCCAATAGTAGGAAGCTCCATAGAAATCCCATCTACTTCAAGTCTGTAGAGATTCTTAGCTCGAATCCCAACCTTCTTGACTTGCCCTGTTGCTTTGTGCCGAAGGAAAACTTTTCCTTCACTAAAGACAACACCATAGCCTTTATCCTCTAACATTGTGACTGAGATTAAATTCTTCTTTAAACCTGGAACATGCACAACATATTGTAAAAGAATGAGTTTACCTGACGCCGTCTGAAAGGTAATGGTACCAATTCCGGTCACAATGTATCATCCATTGTCACCCAACTCAACATGCAATTGGAGATCTTCCTCCACCAAGTCATTGAAAAGGTTCACATCTCCCGTCATGTGAAAGGAAGCACCACTATCAAAGTACCACTCCGATCCCAATGCACTAGACACCATGCATGCGATCAATGAGAAGTCAAGCTAAAATTGCAAGGCAAGAGCCTCACCAGCTGCAGCTCCAGCAGCCATCTTGTTCTTCTTCTTATGTGGACAATTTGTGGCAATATGTCCAAACTCGTGACAGTGAGAACACTTCACTTTGGACATGTCATGCTCTTTGCCATCTTCACCAGCCTCAGATATAGAATGGAATTTCCTCCCATTCTTCTTCTTTTCCTTGGAAACCAAAGCACAGTCATCTTCATCATCATGCTTTGATGAAGAGCCATCCCTGGTACTTCGCCTTATCTTCTCCTGCACAAGATCCGACCAAAGTTGCTCCCAACCCGGCAGTTTCTCCCGTCCATTGACAAAGTATTTGTAGATATGCCAAATCTTCAGAAGCCCAAGGAGAGCCAAGATCACCAAGTCATCATCATCAACACCGACTCCTACACTCCCAAGCTCATCCCTTCATTGGATAAACTTTGTCAAGTATACTGGAATAACGTTTTTATTCTCCATTTTTATTTTTCTGAGCTTATATTTCAGCGCCAAATTCCTCTGGTTGCTGCTACTTTGGAAAAGATATGTCAAAGCCTTCCACACAACATATTGAGTGGATTTCCCATGAAGGCTTGAGACAATATGGTCTCTCACACCTTCCAACAGAATCCTCCTCGTCCTTGCTACTTTCTTTTTCCATGCGTCAAGTACTGCCGCATCCGCCGAAGTGGGCTTAGCAACATCTCTCTTGATGAATTCCTTCAAGCCATTATCTTCAAGAACCGCCTCCATCCTGTCCTTCTAGGCTATGTAGTTAGAGTTTCCCTCAAGTTCATACTCCAACTGCAATCCATTAAAAGACATTTCAATGTATACTCAACTGTCGCACCAAGAAACTCCTACAACAAATTCGAATTCCTCCACTAGCACAAAACTCAGCACCGCTTCACAATTGCAATCTCCAATAATTAACACAGCTCCAATACCATGTATAAATTAGTATACAATAAGCATGCATACATCCAGATTCCCCTTATCTCACAATATTTAACTTCTTGCAAAATACAGAATCATTCCACTGTTAATCTTTTGCGGAAAATTAATTGCACACACATGTGAAGCATAAAAACAATCGCACATAACACAATTGTTTAACGGGAAAGCCTAAAGCTGAAAACCCCAACTATCATATAGTATGTATCATGGAGATCATGTAACAATACTCATACAAAGTTTAGTACATCAATATCTCTGTACAATACAATCATCACACACTATCATGAAGAAATCTGCAAATCCATGCACTGATTTCTTGCCACATGATAGCCTGCCTCCATTGCACAATCCAAGCTGATTACAAAGGCCAATTCGATGCAATCCCAATATCCTTCACTGCGTAATTATCATTGGCATCTCCAATGTATATGTAGATGCAATTCATGCATCAATATGGTCACAACATATAGTCTATCTCACCCTTTCACCGATCTTTGCACTGGGTCTCCACTGGATCTGACATGCACTGTAGTTAACTTCTATATTGTTCAGTTGATTAATGAGTTATTATTTTTGAATTAATTAACTAATTAATTCACTCCACTCTCACTAGTGTATCATTCAGTTATATTAGATACAACTAGCTCAACTTAGTCTAACTGAGTTAAACTGAATACAACTCCATGAACTACTCTTCCAACTATGTCATAACTTTGCCACTTTAGTTCTAACTGATTCGTCCATGCATGAACTCTAGTAAACCCTTAGGAATTGCGTAATTCCTTCAGCCCACTAATTTGAAAAATCTGTATACTAAAATTAAGTGCTCCAAGAGAATAAGTTGTTGTTTAGAGTCTGATTATTATTAAGAGCTAATAATAATAAACATGCATCTATTTTTAGATCGACGATATATAAATAGACTTCGCCCAATCTTCTAAAAATAGAATTTCATCTATTTTTCACATTTGACCAACCATCTACAAATAGCCTCCTGCTACCTATAGAATATGCTCACCATGTCTAAAAATAGGCATACACCTAAAAATAGCCTGTGTGGGCCCCACCTAGTTTAGGTGATTATTTTCCAACTAGGATCAAGGATGATGTTTCAGGATGCCTCCTTCACTGTTTCTTGTTGCAAAATTCAACACTCCCTCTCAACAAGAAAGGAATTTTTCTTGCTTCATCTGTATGGTGGATTGTTGTTGTAGATGATTCAGTAGTTGAGGTTGTGGAAGAAGTTAATGGCATTGCAGTAGCCAATGGTTCTTTGGGTGCCAACTTTTCAGCTAAAGTTGAAGGCACTACTATAGTGATTACAGGAATAATTGTAGGAATCTCTGGTACTTTCACTAGTTCCTTCTCCTAGAAACGCTTGTCCATTTGAATCTCCATCTCCTTAATCTATCCTGTAAGTTGTAAGATGATGTTCATCATATCATCTTTTTCATTCTGCTCCTGTATGATTTCTTTAGCTTGCAGATGTTAACTTGGAGGAATCTTAAGCTGTTTCCTCAGGGCTGCAATGTCTTCATTCTTATTTTTCAATAATAACTCTGCTGCATTGACATTAGCAGGGTCATATCCAACTTTAATTACAGATTCTTCTAAGGATTTAATTCTCAGATCCTTAGCATATAATGAGGCTTTGTCTAGTTTCATCTGATCTTGCATGTTAGTGAAAGTGTTCTCAAGTTTTTGAACACTCATGGCCTTTGTTGTAACAGTGGAGTACAACATCTCTGAACTCTGCCTGTGAAAATCTATTTGATCTAATTCATGAATACTGTCTGTTGAAACTTCTAGATCAAATTTCTTATAATCAACAATTGTCTTTGGAATTGGTACTGTGGGCTGTAATACTGACATGATCAGTTTTTTACTTGAGTAATCAAATGTTGACAGGAATATATTTTGGTTACTTGGTTTTTATTTCAAAAACTGAGAATAGATTTCAGTTTTGATCTCTTCATTCTTAGATTTAATTTGTTTGTATCTTTCCCTGATATCCAAATATTTTTCCTCAACTGTTTGGGATGAGGAAGCTTCCATGCTTTGTTGTCTTTCTATCATTTTTGAATCTTCACTATTAACCTGTTCTTCATTCTGATTGTTAGTGACTGGCTCATTGATAATCACAGTAGCAACATTTGTCTCTAGAAAATATGTATTGGTCTCCATAAGCTCTGTTTCTTCCACATTAATTGTTACTATTCCTTTACTTTCTGATTCTAACTTGGGCCTTTTGTTATATATGAGATTGAACTTAGTTTCAGTTGTGGTTTCTGCCACACAGGCTCCTTCTTCCCTTACTCTTTTAGTGGAATTTTCTGGCTGATTTGCAGTCTCTAAAGTATGAATAGTATTACTTTTGTTTATTGCATCTGTTAAGGTGTTTTCAGTCCATTCAATTTGATTTGCAAATTTCTCTATTTCCAGTTTTGCTTCATGGATGAAGGGTGTTAATTTGCATTTAACCCTTAGCTTGCTCAGGATCCCTTGTGGATCATAACTCCAAGGAAAACTTTCTTCAAATTTGAATTCCAATAACTCCTTTGCTGCTTCTTTCTCTGCATCCCTGTGATTGCAGATGAATGGCCCTATCTGATTCTTTAGTTTGAATTGGGTTTTCTTCTTAGCTGCCATGAAATTGATGGAATTAGATTTTAGGATCTACCTAATATACCCCAAGAAAAATATCCTCATTGAAGGGTGTTTGGGTAATTTGTAAGGTAACAAGTTTGACCCAAATACTCTGATTTCAATATATTTTTCATATAAATACCAGTCACCAACCTTACTCTGCTTTGACAACTGCAATATTTTTTTCATTCCTTAATTTATTCTTGGCTGCTCTGCCTTGGTTAACATTGTGATTACTGGATGTAAAAATAACTATAAAAATTTTGAATATGTGAAATCTGCACATTCTTTTATGAGCAAAGAGGTCCAGAAAATGACAGAAAGGGGATTTCCATCTATGTCCATCTTTTGGAGTGTAACTAGAAATTTATCTGATTAGAAATATAAAAACATATGGAAGAGGAAATAAGTGTATCTGAACACTCCTTCAGTTGGAAATTTGATCAATTGATCATGGATAATATTTGCAATATAACCAGCATAATCAAAGATTATAGAGGGGGGTTGACCTGGGGTGAAAGTGGATGAGAAACCTAGGATGGATTCATCAGTGTGTTCATCAGTAAAGTACCCTAGGATGAATGAAAGCATGGAAATCACCTTCCTTGAACCTTCTGGGAATTTAGCAGTAGAATATGGAGGATTTAGTTTAGGAATTTCTACATGTGAGGGAAAGAATGTCTGGAAAATCATGAATCTCTTGGGGAAATCTAGGCCAATGTACAGATGGGTTAACGCCTCTATGGATAAAGGGAATACTTGGGGGTCAGGCTAAAGCTGTAACATTTGATTAATATATTGAGCAGTAATGGTGTGTTGGCTTGAGGGGTCTTGACCCAGGTTTGGTGTGCAAGGTTTGCCAACAAACCCCTATACTACTGGCCCTTTCGGTAGTGACCTGCTTTCGCAGGTCATAGTCTCACCCGAAGTAGTATGGGTGGGTGCTGGAACCAGGTTTCCGCACCCTGAGAAAGGAAGGGTAAGGAAAGCAGAGCTGCGTTCTGTTCAGATTACCTTGTTTCTTCGCAGGGTTAATTATGTATCTAATTGCATCCACGTGCACTAGATCTACAATTATATGCTTTCTATAACATCAACACAACATTATATAAACAGAGCGAAATAGATCTAGATCCAAGCATTCAGTACACAGACCTTAGCAGTGAAAAGATAGAAAATACCTAACACAACAATTATCAGCAATTCATACAACAGTACTCACAGATTCAGATCTCTAATAATCCTTTGCATTCATTCATTCATCAATATTTCCTTACAATTCCCTTCCCAACCTGCGCAGATAGCAGCAGGGTCTGCACACAGCTGGACTAGGATCTCCGCGCACACAGCGAGCATAAGTTCGTTCCCAAAAACCCAAACAGATAGCTAAACAACAGATCGCATCAATAGGTCATCAATTCCTATCCTTTACAATTCGAAATGCATCTCTATTTATAACAATCTAGCCTCAACATTCCTATGGTCTGCAACCCATGGTTTTCAGACCCCTATTTTACCCTTTGACCCATTAAAATACGTTCGGGGCTTTGAACCGCCCCAAAACCCCTGTGCTATGCTAAATATAATAAAAAATAATCAAAATGGACCAGTTTCGCAACTTGTTAGGAGACCCCGTTCCAACAGTCCCCCAACACAATCTTGTGACTCGTCCCGGGTCACTGTACTGGTGTATCTTTGATTTGCATACGCAAAGTATATAGAGCGCAAGCAAGCGGAGGGAGTACTTCCTGAATTTCGGACGCAACATCCTGTGCAAAAGTGACCGTCTTCTGGGAAGGTGGGTCATCCGTAGTTGTGGTAACACTTGCTAGAAACCGGTTAAGGTGCTTGGTTGCGTCATCAATCTCATGTGTTAACTGGAGGGTTGAGGTAGTCTAGGGCTTCAGACGTTTAGTCAGGGCGTGCTGTTTCTGCCGAAGTTTCCCAATCTCGTCCTAGAGGTCATTGCTGGTTTTCAATCGTGCCAAGCGCTGGGCAGGCACCAAAGTAGACAGCATGGCATTGATCTCTTCAATGGCCTTTTCGCGCTGTCGTAAGTCCTAATTGATTTGTTGGAGGACTGGATCACGCTGGACTCGAGTCCAAAGCTGTATGGCTCACTCCATCAGAGTGGTACCTTGAGAAATATGCTCCGTGATTGTTGTTGTAGCTTTTGTGATAAGGGCGGTATGCTAGGCATGGACTTCTGGGGGTGTGTCGGGCTGTAGCCTGGACTGTAAGTTAGAAATCTCCAGGCAGGAGGCTTTGAAAGTAGAAATTTTTTTTTCCACTTTGCTCTTAGACGTATCTTCAGCCGTGATGTCCTTTGTAACTTCCGTGCAGAGCTGGTGGATTACAGTCTCAAGTTCCGCTTGTTGTGACTCAACCCGGATCACTTTAGTATTTTTCTGCACAATGATGTGCTGGGCGGCCGCAAGATGTTGGGTTGTGGATTGAGCGCAGTCACTAATATCCCGGGAGACAGTGTGAAGAATATTGTATAAGGTTGCGTAGGGAAGCTCAGTGAGGTCCTGATGAATTCCTGTACCTTCCAGGGGCTAACTTCTGACTAAGGCAACGGTAGGGATACTCCAAAGTTGACCGGCCTCCCCGGCTTGTGCCAAGCTGCTACCGACTGACATAGGTGGTGGTTGGACTTCACGGGGTGGAGGTTGATGCATCTTGATCTGGAGAGCACGGAGGTCTTCCTGAAGAGAGTCGACCCCAGCCTTCCACTGAGCCGTGATAAGTGCCCACTTATCCTCTGTAGCTAGAGTGACCGCATCCGCGATCTGCTCTAGGTTGCCGCTCGTTAATGTGACTGTCGTGTCATAGTGCTCGCAGTGGGCTTGCTGTTTTTTCCTTGGTCTTGATGATGATGGCCCCATCCTCTTAGTACCGGGAGGATGGGGGGTGGTAGTAGCTATCGGGTTCGGAGCTGTGTCTGACTGCTATGGTGGGTTACCTCTAGGCTCGACTGTAACTGATGCTGGAGTGCTGGGGAGACATTTTTTCCACTCGGGGGGCCATATTGCAATTAGTAGATCAATTTCCTCATCTGGTACCATATAAGGGAGTTCTGTCCATGTCGGACTGGCCAGACTACAAATCCGGACCTGGTGCATAGTGATTTGAAATGCAGCAATATGCTTGTATTTTTCATATATGGCAGGGGATAACCGAGGCCATGAGTTTATGGCAGTGGCGATACTGCTTTGGAAGAGGACCAAAAAGACCTTGTTATCCTCAATGCGCTGCTTATCCTTAGAGTCCCATAAGTGAGCATACCGAGCGCCTTAGCACATCCCAGCCGAAAGCTCGGGAATGACCAATTTCTCTGTTTTGTCCCAGGCGACGAGTGCTATGAGGAATAATAGCCACGAATAGAAGAAATATGTCCCATGCTCTTGAGATTCATGGACATTAGGGAGAAATTCCTTGCACAAGTATTGAGCCCAATTAAAAAACACAACCTCCGCACACTGCCCGGCTAGCTGGATTACATAGGCGGGGACAGTCACCACCTGGCACCTCCGCATGAGTTTGAAGGCTAATATTCGCGTGCCCATCTGCGTAGTAGGGTCATTGATGGTTTGGATAACAAACCCTTGCTGATTTCGCTGGACCACATAAGTCTCCCGGACATATAGAGTGGTAGCAGCTTCGTACTTCTTTCCAACTTTCGTGAGCGGGTGCGGCCCCTGCATTGGGAGGCCCGTAATTTTGTGGATCAACTCAGAATCAATAGGGATCATGTCGTGAATCCATAAGCAACAATTGTGAATGAGGGCAAGTAACTGGCATGCCAACTGATCTGTGATGTTGTAGCGGCCAAAGTAGGGCATACGGAGTAGGTTCAGAAGCGTAGATCCCACCAAGCCATATACCCAGCGTTGAGGTACCACCGTGATTCCATCATCCTTATGGATTGTATCAAAATATAATGTAGAGAATGATTTCGAGAAGGTGTCCTGGTCCACCAGATTATGGTCATCGAACTTGAACTCATGGAGGCATCCACAGGGATCACCGAGGACGGGGACCTCGCCTAGGGTCAGTGGAGTCTGCAGGTAGGTGATCATTCCATCCAAGTTTTTTGGTATCTGCGTAGATGGTCTCCGTGGTCGAACAAAGGGGGGTAACCAATTGATCAGGTTAGTCGGCAGAGGCCCCTCCTAATCATCCTGTGCTGAGGGCGGAGGCCTGGGATGTCTTGGGGAACTTCGGGGCCTCTTTTTTGCCTATGGGTTAGCCCTAGAACTCTAGGCTTTCTCCTTGCCTTTCCTTATGGTCTGTGGGGGGGGGGACTTCTTCCAACTCAGGCTCATCTTCTAGAACTTCCTCAACCTCCGGTTCAGTCAGGGCAGAGGTTTCGGCAGTAGTAGGCGGCATCCTTGCACGAAAAATGAATCCTGGTTCTGGGTGATTATTTTCTGACGGAGAGGGTCACTCAGTCATGAGAGGAATGCCATAATTGTAACAAATTTTGCTGTTGGGTTGCTTTCATGAGATAATTAAAGTAGGCTGATTTCTTCATGAGGTCTGCCCCTTTTTAAGTACTGGCCATTAGATGATCGGGGGGGATATTTTATGCAGGGCGGGTTTCCTCGGGAATGGTAAAATCCTCTCGTAACTTGACCTGCTAGCAGCTCAGGAGCCGCTCCTTTCAACGGTAAATTCTGCTTTTTACCAGAGGGTATACTTCCAACGGCTAGTTGTCGTGTCCCTAGTGATTTGGGCGTACCGGTTACACTAAGGTTGCCGCTTGGTGACAACTGCCTGTCTCCCCCCAACACCGGCTTGCTTCCTAAGTAGCTCTTGGCCCAAGGCCATAAGATTTTTAGTATTTGTTCTACTAGGGCTTTAAGGGGGGCTGATTTCGGGACCAACTTCCTTACCCCTAGTTGCATCATCATTGTAGAGGTGGTCTAACGTATGGGACCGCTATCTGCGGAAACCGCGTGTGGCACAGGTAACCCGTTTCTTGCTCGTGGGTCAATTGGACCTTTCCTCAGGATGGGTATGCCACAAATGCTTAGAACTGGCACTACTTCAGTCCTTCCCCTAGGGACCCTAAAGAGGGGGTCCTTTGTGATATGAAGGCACCGCAATATGGAGGCTTCCCCTAACTGTGTCTGCCAAGCTTCAAGATCCTTACAGGGATCCTCAATATCTTCTCCGTAGCATAGTACAGTGTCTTGAGTCAAGCTATCCTTATCTGGAGCTATCAACTTATATATGTATTCCCCTCCCTTCGGTATAGGCTCCATATAAAATTTGCCTTCTACCGGGTCTAGTGGTACAACGACCTGTGTCCCCTTGTTTTCCAATATCATGCCTTCCAGTAAAGTCTGCATAGTTCATACCGCCCGAGGGTTGCGCAATAGCTTCATGCATGCTTGTAAGAAAGGTTTAATATCCTCGGTTGGTTCCACATCTCCTTGGTGGGTAGGTGGTGAATTTTTAGCCTCAAAGAAGTCCTTTTGTGCCTCCATAAATTTTTCCCTTACTTTTCCCAAGTCCAGTCCTTCTTGGTTGCTAACTGCCTTGCGGATTAGTGTGTCAGTTCCATCCTTCTCCTTAGCTCCCCCAGTCGCTAATCCACTGCGCGTTACCACATTTAATTTTTCCTCCTGACCCCGTGGTTCGGTTCGGACCCTTCGCCTCTTCTACGCAGATAAAAACTGCTTTCCCTGTACCTTTGCTTTTAGAGCTGGGCAATATTCTAGTGTATGTCCCCACTGTCTAAAATACCTACAGGCCCGTTGTAGGTAGTCTTTTGCAAAATACCCTGTGCTCCCACAGTTATAGCAGATCAAGTGGCCTCGACCCCAGCCTGTGCCTTTTCTTCGGCTCCCATCCCTTTTCTCATGAGGGGAGTCATCCCTACCCAAGGGGGTTCTTGGTGAGGTAGGGTCTCCTTTTCCGTTCACTGCTTCACCATAGCTTTGGCAATCCTGCTCCCCATGGCCAACTAATATTCATCGTCGGTACTAGTGTTGCTCTGATGCAGACACAGGGGTGCCTAGACATGACCATCGGTTGACATTACGCAACCTAGTTGTGCAGCTTTCTTCATGCCAGAGCGGAGGCTCCTTTAAGAACCAATGTTTCGAGCTACTCATTCCTGGTTCTGAGTAGCCTGCTCCGTGCCCTTGCTCCATGCCAGCCCCTCTCCTTTTCTCCCGCTGTAGAGTTTGGATTTCCTAGTACATAGCCTCCTTCTGTACCTGGATCTGTTGTACTTATAACGTAGCATCCTCTAGAGGCGTAGCTTCCAATCTCATAGCAACTTCCAAGGCCTCATCTTGTGAGTTAAAATTCTGATGACCCATGGGTACACGCAGGTGAGGGAGTAGCATGGCGATAAACCATTCCGTAAGCTGTTTGTCATTATACTGAAATCCTCCTTCTCTAACAAATTTTTTTAGGCGTTGATCCACTTCCCATACTGACTCAGACGCACCTTTTTTGAAGTCCTTTACTTCCGCTACCAGCTGGGAATAATATTTCAGCTTCTGGAATTACTACTTTAGAGCATCCTTGATATCTTGAATGGAGGCGGTCCCCTTCTGGGCAACGTATCGCATATACCAGTCCAATGCTCTGTCTTCGAATACTAAAGGCAGCTGCGCCTTCTTTATCGTGTCACTTGCCACATTCTGTGCAGTCGAGACAGAGTCTGCCACAAACCAAAACTGGTCTAGATCCTCATCCCCTACCCCCTTGAAAGTGGGTAGCTCCAGGCGCACCGTCATGGTTCCTTAGGTGTCCTTCTCCAGTTTTTGCCTGTTAGTACCCAACCCCTTTCTCATCTCCTTCCGGTCCTGGCAACGGAACCATTTGTTGGCTTGAGGGGTCCTGACCCAGGTTCGGTGTGCAAGGTTTGCCAAAATACCCCTATACTACTGGCCCTTTCAGCAGTGACCTGCTTTCGCAGGTCACAGTCTCACCCGAACTAGTATGGGTGGGTGCTGGAACCAGGTTTCCACACCCTGAGAAAGGAAGAGTAAGGCAAGCAGAGCTGCGTTCTATTCATATTACCTTGTTTCTTCACAGGGTTAATTATGTATCTAATTTCATCCACGTGCACTATATCTACAATTATATGCTTTCTATAACATCAACAAAAAATTATATAAACAGAGCGGAATAGATCTAGATCCAAGTATTCAGTACACAGACCTTCGCAGCGAAAAGATAGAAAATACCTAACAAAAAAATTATCAGCAATTCATATAACAATACTCACAGATTCAGATCTCTAATAATCCTTCACATTCATTCATTCATCAATATTTCCTTACAATCCCCTTCCCAACTTGCGCACACAGCAGCAGGGTCCACACACAGCTGGACTACGATCTCCGTGCACACAACCAGCAGGAGTGTGTTCTCCAAAACCCAAACAGATAGCTAAACAATAGATCACATCAATAGCTCATCAATTCCTATCCTTTACAGTTAGAAATGCATCTCTATTTATAACTATCTAGCCTCAACATTCCTATGGTCCGCAACCTATGGTTTTCAGACCCCTAGTTTGCCCTTTGACCTATGGTTTTCTTTGACCTGCCCCAAAACCCCTGCGCTATGCTAAATATAATAAAAAATAATCAAAATGGACCAGTTTCGCAGCTTTTTAGGAGACCCCATTCCAACATGGTGAAAAGAAATTCTTTATTAGCATAGACTATGGCTCTTTGATCAGGTACATAATACTGCTGACACAATATAATGACCTCCTGACATGGTTGAGTTTTTGGGACAACGTATTTGGGCAAATGAGATTCCCAAATCTCGACTTCCCCATCATTATCTAATGATTTCTCATAGCTACAATTATGAATATCAAGCAAGTTAAATTCAACAATGGGATCTGCTATCTTATAATCAGTATCTACTAGTGGGATGTGTTCAACATCAAAAACAGGTGGTTGAAGAGGATTTACCACTATGGAAATCTTATAAGTTATATCAGGGGTTGGTTTAGGTACTTTGGGACCTTTAGGCTTGTTTGTACTCTGCTTTTTAGGAATTTTGGGTTACTTTCTGCAAGTTTAGAAAGTTTGCAAAAGTATTTTACTTTAACAGAGGATTTCTTGCATAAATTTAGGCAAAGTATAAATTTTTCTTTGGGTTTTCTTTCCAATTAGGTATGTGAAAAAGGTTTACAGGCTTTTGACTGGTTTAAAACAAGAAACAAGGGCTTATTGAGTCTTTTAATGAGAAATTGGGCTAAAAAGTCTATTGAAATTAGGAAAAGAGTTTTGGGATACATTCAGAGGTTTTTTGGTTTAATTTAGGGCTTAAAATAGTTCATCAAATTGTGAAAACTCACAAATTTCCTCGAAATTGTGTGCAACAGTTTGAAACAGGGTTTCTGGAAAAAAATTGGATGGGTTCAACCTGTTTTTAGACTATTTTGATGGACTTCTTTTGATATTTATGGATCTTTGCATGAATTTTTTTTTTAAAGGCTTTTAAAATTAATTGCACGCTCAAATTTCAGAGAAATACCTTCTATATGCAGGTATTTGAGCTTCAGAACAGTTTCAGAGGTTTTTGAATGAATTGATAACTTTTGTAGATTTTCTGGAGCAATGTACAGCTCCTCAGCAGTCTTCAATGGTTGCAGGGTAAATCTAGCAGGCTTTTGTGAAAAAAATTGCGGAAAATGGTTGTTTTTACAATTGGGGAGGCATGCACTGGGTTTATGCGTAGAAGAGTAGGAAATGAATGCATTTCCAATGTATTGTATGCATATTAGGGCTAATAGGAAATCACATTCAATTGCCGTCACATCGGGCAGGAATGGCGGTTTCGGGTTTCAAAGGATTGAAAACAGCCGGTGGTTATCCCGCGACATTACTGTGGTAAGTGGTATCGGGCTTAACCCATGTGATCCAACGGGAAAAGAGCACGTGGAGGAGAGATAAAATTGTAATACCGCTCATTTTGCGCAGAAATGGAACGGGAGTGATCGTGCTAGTTTTCTATGCGATATCGAGCTTTCGTCGTTGGATCTGAGCAGGTCAATGCGAACGGTCACGATTGAATGGAGGAGTTTCATTGGGAAGGAGTGGGGCTGGGGTATTGTATGTGTGGCGGATATTTTAAACTTTAATAAACAAATGTTATTTAAAGTTTGAACTTTGGTTTTAACAGATAATTCATTGGGGTAAGGTTTATGTTTTAATTTAAACCTTTGGCTTTATATATTATGTGGCGGGGGTTTAAGGTTTATTTTTAAATTAAAACATTTATACAATGTTTCAATTAGTGCATCGGAGTGAACATTGTATTATATAGTTTTATCGAATGTAATTAACATTTGTTAAACTACATGGGGCAGGATATTTGCATAGAGATATGTTTAGACCAATGGGAAGTTGGGCGGGGTTTTGTATTTGCGCACATGGGATATTAAACCTTGGTCTAAACTTAAAATAATGGGTTTTAGAGGGTTATTTAAAATACAAGGTTTTAATATTATATGGGATGGTGAAGTTAGGGATTTAATACAATAAGTTAGGTGTTAATATGAAAAAATGGATAGTGTAATGAGCATAAAATACATATTAACTCTAAGTTAAGTGCCAAAAATAAAGCATTGCTTTATCTTTATTATATTTCACACTTTAACTTAGGAAAAACTGTTAACTTAGGATAAAATGTATATTCAGGGTTTATAAATGATTTTGAAAGGGAATGAGACTAGTTATTTAGGGTTTAGCTTTTACTAAGTAAAAATAGGTTTTTACTTAGGAAAAGGGATTATGATTTATGAATGAAGGTAAATGTTAATGAATGTGGGCCTAGTGTGGGAATTCAATATTTTTAACTAATCAGTCATCAAGCCTTGGGTCTAGTCCCAAAAAAATTCAGAGAAATTCTCTGAGCCTTTTTGACTGATAGTTTAGAACATTGAATATTTGTAGGGGAGGGGAAATTAGTGATTTTTTCCTGATGATGCTTTATTACATGATTGCTCAACTTCTTTCTACCTACCCATCTTTATTTCTAACATTTTTACTTCATTTTCATGGGTGAATTTAGGCTTGCAACCCTAAAACATTTTTCTTTCAAAGCACAAAAATATCTAAATGTACCTTATTTCTTCTGAGGGCTCAGATTAAATTGTTGAGCTCCTCATTATTCTCTACCTATCTACTGATTTTTCAAGTTTAAACTGTTTGACAAGTCTTTATTCTCTATCTAAAACATGAAATTGAAAGCATGACAAGTTAAGATTAAACTGTTTAACTGATCATGGATTATGGCATTTATTGACACTCTGCACATAATCATTATTCTTGCAGTAAAAGTAAAAGTAATGGCATTTGGATTTGCTCACTTTCAGGTCTTATTTTATCTCTTTTTTTCTTTTGGGTTCTATATTTTTCTAAGTCCTTTGATGTTTCTTTTAGGACTTTTTACCCTGTTTTTGGCTTTTTATTATTTTTCATTTTTTCAAAATATGGGAAAACAAATTGCAGAAAGAAAGGTATGTACATATTTACAAGACTATCAAAGTCAATTCAAAATTTATGAACCCTATTATTATAGGACCCTAACAGGCCACACATCTCCTTGATCATTATTTTGAATAAGAACAACTACTAGAGAATATTTTGATGCAAATGTGTAAAGATTGAAAGCCTGTTGAAGTTATGACTAAAGAGCATAGGGGCCTTAGCGATATCTTCTTTAATTTAGAAAATGCCTCCTTTTCCTTTTGATTCCATTTGAAAGTAGCATCTTTCTTTATCATATCTTGTAGCGGCTTTAAAATTTTGGTAAAATCACATATGATTTTTCAGACACAATTGATCTTACCTAAGAAATATTGCATGGCCTTCTTTCCATTCATGAACATAATTTATGTGATTGATTTAACTCACTTAGGATTAAAATTTATCCCAATTTTAGCTATAATGTGTCCCAAGAGATTTCCTTTGGATATCGGAAAATAATCTTCTTGGGATTGAGTGAGATCCTTTAATTTATACATTGTTAAAAAATTTATTGGAGATGAAGCAAATGATTTGATCATATTTTTCAAAATACAATTACGTCATATAGACATATAACCAGAATTTTCCTAATTAATCCATTATACATCAAATTGATGGCTTTTTAAAATGTGGCCCCAATGTTGACGAGCCTAAAATGCATCCATTTGAATGAGAAAGTACCCCACTTGGTGCTTAGTGTTGCTTTTAGCTAGTCTGGTTCAACTACTAAAACATGGTTATAACCGGAAAATATGTCAAGTAAAGAAATCATTTCAAAACCTGAGATTTTTTGAAGAATTTGTTCCATGGCTAGGATAGGGTAGTTCTCTTTGTCTGATGCACAATTTAGGCTATGAAAGTATACACATATTCATTTTTCTCTTAACTTCTTCCTGACATGAACTAAATTCAAAACCCAAGTAGAAATATGGACTTTAAAAATGATCCTTGCATCCAAGAACTTCTTCAATTATTTTTTTATTAGTGGTTCCTGTTGGAAATATTGTCATTGACGGCAATAGAGGCAGCAAAGAAAAAGACAGACAATGGAGGCAGCAAAGAAGCAAACGAAGGAAGCAAAGGAGACAGGCAAAGGCAGAGGCAACGAATACAGAGGCAGAGCCGTTATCACAAGTAGAGGCATAGCAAAAAATTCCGGGATTCGCTTAACCCCAGGCGGAAGGATACATAAACAATATTCCGGGAATCGTAACCCTAGCATGAAGTATATATATATATATATATATATATATATATATATATATATAAACCTTATTAAAAGAATCATTACTGGCCGAGATAGGTATATATATATATATATATATATATATATATATATATATATATATATATATATATATATATATATATATATATAGGTAGGTACGAGAGAATCTACCCGGCGGAGGATACTCTAAAATTTCAGAACATAAAAGCATATATATATATATATATATATATATATATATATATATATATATATATATATATATATATATGCGACACAATACATATGTATACGGCGCATTACATATTCACAAGGTCCAAGGTTTGTATATATTAATTTATGTGAGTGCTTTGTGATCGAGAATCGAAGTAGCGAGAAAGGGCAAACGGTAATATGGTGGGACCCGCCCAATATCACGCCCGAAGATTATAAGGGCAGCGGAACATGAAACCAAAGAATTACGATTGCGATTAAGCTCCGGACCTGATGGGTTTATAAAACATAATGGATATGTGTCGGAACATGCAACCAAAGAATTGCGATTGTGATTAAGCTCCGGACCCGATGGGTCTATAAATCATGTTTAACAAGTGTTTGAAGTCTAGTTCCAATCGCATCGGTAAAATGCAATGAACAGTGGTCAATCACATCGGAAAGAAACAGACCGTCGGAACATATATTAAAAGACTTGCAATTGCGATTGAAGCCCAGACCCGATGGGATTATAAACTATGATTAATAAGTATTTGAGTTCCAAGCGCATCGGCAAAGAACAGTGAACAGTGATCAGTCGCATCAGAGCAAGGCAGCTTACGATTGCGATCAATCGCAATCGGAAATCACTGGAGGAGTAGCATATTGCATCGGAAAGCGTGGCAAGTGGGCCCGAAAGGGCATTAGTTATGTATTAAACTTCAGTGTTAAAGTGGACATGGCAGTTTGTTTGTTAAAACGTTGTATAATTATGCCGAGAGTTGAAATTACGTTATATATATATATATAAAAAGGCGTTGGTATATATATATAACGCGTTGTTGCGATTGTATTAAAAGATGTTGTGTGGTCTGTGAACCCACGGGCGTCAGCTTAAGGTGGAGGGTGATTTGTAATATAAAACGATTGCGATGCATGTATGTTCCACTTGCGTAACTCCCACATCAACAAGACACTTGTTGCGTGTAAAGGGTTGGAATTTGCCCAGAATTACAGTCAGCAGTTACACCACAGCAGAGGACAGAAAAGCAAATAGAGCTGAAAATAGATAAAACACAGTCATAGAAAATATAGACACAGTCAAAGAAAAGACAAATGCGCAGTGAGCCAAAAGACTAAATGAGTTGAGCTGAAGTTTTCATTATATGTGAATGTAAATATTGTAATTGAATTTTTTATTGTTTGTGATGCATTGGCAAGTCTCCGGAAGAAAATAAAATCCCACTGTTAGATTAAAATAAGCACCTATAGTTACATTTTTCTGAGTGAGCTGGAAAAGAAATGAGAAGGCAGAAGGCAAAGAGGCATGGATGTCCATTCCAAATTCATTGAGGAATGCTAACAGTCACAAGAAAATCCTTATAACTAATACCATCTTGATATGCAAAGAAGAGGTGAGAGAGAGTAAATCTAGAGAAGGCAGAATATAGAAGTGTGAGGCAGAGAAGATTAAGAAAAGAAGAGCAGAAAGAGAAGCTACAGAATAGAGTTGATATCTGAGGTAAATCAACAAACATTCAGTTTGATAAATTGAGGAAGTTGGAGCTTAAAAACATCAGAAGTTAAACCAATGGGCGTTGTCGATTTGGTGGCCCAGGGTTGAAACCTCACATGTTGGTGCTGTGAGAAAATTTAAGGGAGATTAGTGCTTCCTTGCAAGTTGTAGCCTTGTGGGGTGGGGTGAGAACCTCATGGGGATGGGGATGCATCGAAAACAGTGGTGAGAGGGAGTTGGAGCTTGCCTTTGCATCACAACAATAATAAGATGTGGTTTTCTCCCTTTATGGGTTTCCACTTACATATACTGCCTCTATGTGTGTTTCTTATGTGTTGATGTGATTCTTTCAATCTGCTTAATTGTTTGCTGCTCTCAACATAAGTATGGTGTCACATTAATTTAATATTGGCTGCAACATTTTAAGACTGTTCACATATTAAGATGTAAATAAGTTTGGTGAAATTTTTTAAAAGGCTTATGTATGTATTAAACTGATTCACCCCCCCCCCCTCTCAGTTTAATTAAAGATTCAACAGTTCCGATGTTAGATGCACATTTTGTAGATTTTGTTGAAATAGATTCACACCCTCTTTTATAGGGATTACCTGGTTGATTATTTAGGTCTCATAGTTCTTGAGGTCATCATATGTTTAGGTGAATACATCTCGTTACCACTTAAACATTTGTATAAATGATTTTACTTCATCTGGAGTACAACAAGTATCAATATTTAAGAACTTGGGATTTTTTCACGTACCTAGGTTTATTTTTTCATGCATCAAGCTCAAGTTTTGTGTCTTGTTATTTATAGGGCCTCTAAAACAATTATCTAGATCATATAGTTTTTCCATTGACACAACACCTTTAGGCATGCGATTTCCTTCTTGCATCTTAGCTATTTACTCTAGGGACTTGTTATATTCCTCTCATTGATGGTAGCATCCTTGAACATATCTAAGTTGGTGATAAATTTCAATATTTTTTATCATCATTGAAACCATGGAAATTAATGAAATGGTCTATAATTGCGGGCTTATAAACTATCTCTATAGAAAAACCATCTCTCAGAGGCATGAAATTTGTTTCTGCATTTGCTAAGGTATTAGTTGCAATGACGTTAATTCCTGACATTGATATAATATTAAAATCTTTGAAAAATGAAATGAGGCACCATACCTCTTGCTGCAATTATTTAAATGAGGTGATAAGTAATGGATTTTATTTTGTGCATGCTTGGTAATTATTTCTAAATCACCAATAAATTTGATGCACTTTACTTGCGAGTCAATAGGTTTCCTTAGAAAAAATATCATTTCCTCAAATTCGGTTGATTTATTCATACATTCAAACTCCAAGTGACAAGATATGAGTGTTTTATTCATGTTGGGGTCTACCAGGGTGTAGCCTGCATCGAATCCATCCTGCATTTTAGATCCATTGTAATAAAGAATCCAAATGTTAGTTTTTTTAGTATTATTAAATAATATAAGATCGTTTACATCTATAATACAATTTCCATGTTCACTAGTCATTTTATAGGGAAGGATTTATGACTATCTATCGAATGGTATCTGTGGTGGTTGTGTGATATAGCAACCAAAATTTGATTCGAAAATCAATTTCCAAGCATATCTTCAGCGAGGCTAATGGAATTATTATGGCCTTCCAATTTCACCAAAATATATTTCATGTATGGCTCGTTGTTTACATGTATCGAATTATTCTTACCTTTATAAGGTAGCCACAAATGAGAACAATAGCTGAAGAAATATCCTTGAAGTTTCTTAGACCATTCTCTACTCGACGATAGGTCATACACTTCCAGTATATCAACTACCACTATGTTAGTGAATTGATGGGCTCTTGGGTCTGATGATAATATAATTATCACATTGTTGAGCTCACCAACTACTTTTACTTTTTCAATCTAGTTGTATGATATTAGCATTAGTATGCTCCAGAGTGGTGTTTATATTTTTTCAAACTAAGAATGACATGGCATTAGTTGATGCACTAGAATCTACTAAATAATTATGCATGTTGTAATTAACAAGTTCAAAGGTAAGTAGAGAAGGCATATTTTGTGATCTTCCATTAGTAGCATCATTGAATATAGCCTTCTCACTTACTATGACCTCTCCTTGAGCTCACGATGTGATATTCTCAGAACTGGAAGGGGTAGGACTAGAATGACTCAGAGTCGTAGGAGATTCAAACGTTCAAATTATAAGCTAACTCTATTGAGGAAGTTCACACATATCATACATTGTATATTAGCCTTTGTCTTCTTCATGTCATCAACAATATTGTATTCCATTGATACAACTTTATGTTTGTAACAACCCCGAGTATATTTTTTATGTAAATAAAGTAAAACCAAGGTCATGGGACACATATTCCAAGGTGAATGGTGGGTAAACATTATAGTGAGCATCACTTGTGATTTATTAATGGATATGTAAATTAACAAAGGCAAAGAGGGAATAAATGACATTTAATTAAGGAAATAAAGGAAAATAGGAGAAATGGAAGATGAAGTGAAAAAAATATACATGCAAGGGAAATTATAAATAAAATGAAGGAAAATGAAAGAAAAAGGGAAAAAGGAAAGGAAGAGACTAGAAATCAATTATAAAAAGGAATAAGAGAAACAATTCACAACATGTTTGCCAATTTTTGGCTCAACTCTTATTCATTCTATCTCTCTTACACTCTTTCACACTTAGAGTATTCTTGGATCATCCTAGAATTCACTTGGACTTGGAGAGAAGTAAGAAATGAACAAGCAAATGAATTGTGGACAACAGAAAAGAATTTTGGATCAAAAAATATAGTTTGATTTCATTGCAGGTAATAGGTTTCATGTGTGATTTCCTTGATTAGGTTTGGATGCATGGCACACACATGTGGTTCTTCGATTATTTTTTTGTCCTTGGCATGGGATTTTCCTAGATTGGCAGTGGTTTCGACCTTGCCTTGTCATTTCCTGGATAGCCATGATGTAATGGGTTCTCTATTTTGATTAAGTTTTGGATGGCTAGTTGGCTTGGATCCTATTTGAGGTGGTCTCAAGAAAATTCCAAAGGGATAAGGGTGGATATGGGATTTCTCCTGGAAATATTGATGGATGGGTGGAAATAGGAAAATTCCTTTGGAGCTGGTGAAGGAAGTCAGAGGCATCTAAGCTTATTTTGATGTTAGTGATTTATGGACCGGTTTATCTGAAATCACTGTGGTTGAGGGTTGATGAGGTTTGGCCTCTTGAAGCCCTAGTTGGTTCTATTTTTCCTTAACCCATATGATCCCACACTCAGGTTTGGAATATGACACGAGGGTGATTGGTTGAAAGAATGATTTGTTTTAACCCAATCTATGGTTGGGTGGTACGTGGAAGTACCTAAGTTGGTTTTCCTTTGCATATGATTAATATGAGTTAATTTTATATTTTTATATATGAGAACATGTAATGGTTATTGTGTTGAATTTATGTCTAGTTTGTCATGGATTTTATTCTGGCTATGTTGTTTAGAGACATGGTTGAATGATGTTATCTTACTATGGATCTTGTTCATGATGGGATTATTTATGGAATGGGTAATGTGTGCATTGGATAAAAAGTGTTGTTGCAACTATATTAAAAGGGAATTCAACCTTCTTGATGATTCTTTGATAAAGTAAGAGGATCATGATCAGATATGCATTCATGACCTGCAACTACTGTGTTTACCATATGTTTGAGGAATGGTATATCATGTATTAGGCATGTCTTGGACAAAATATAGCTCTACTATTGATTTTTTAGACTTATGATTATTAATTGATCTCGAAACCATATCGTATGAACTAAATAATTCCAGTTATAATCACATGCAGGAAGGCTCCACTTCCATAACCAGAACTTGGAGGGTGGGTCATGTCATAGTAACTCTCAACCCATGTTTACCAGTTAGTAGACCCCACTTCCATAACCAGAACTTGGAGGGTGGGTCATGTCATAGTAACTCTCAACCCATGTTTACCTGGAGAGCTTGTAAAAGAAGGTAAATGTGGGATGGGGTGGCAACAAGGTGGTATCAGAGAGGTGTTCCATTTCCTTTGGGTGGTATTTGATACCACAGGGTGGTATCTGAAACCACAGGGTGGTATCTGAGTAATTTTGCAGCACTAGACCTTAGGGTACATGAAAATGGCTATGGTTATCATGTGTTGATCCAAATTTATGTAGGAATGCAATAAAATAGAGAAATAAACATAAATGCAGAGATGCAAAGAAAAAAAAAATCATTTCATTAATATCAAATAACTAAAATATTCTTACAGACATAATGGACATAAACAAGCTAGGGCGATGGTAGCTTATCTCTGAGAAGATATGTGGTGGATACATGACTTTGAACTATGTTACAATGAGGCTTGAAGGCCTATTTATTATTGAGAAATAATGTAAAACCCTAAACATCTAATAACCTAACCCTAGGGGATGTAGCTTCAAAACTATGGTCCTCGTTTGTGTAAATGAGTACATCAACTTCCTGGGGATGTAACTTTGGCATATGATATTTGTTTGATATGCACAATACCTCGTTAGAAATATATATCTGAGGAATACAACTTTTGAGTTACAAAACTTGGTCAAACACCCATCTTTCTCTTAGTTTTCCAAAAAAACGTTGTTTAGGGCCTCAAAATGGCTCTAGAAGTTTAGGACCCGAAAAACTACTAAAAATACTAAATTGTGCTACAATTAAGGAAATTGAAAAACTGAAAGAAACAATGGTGCGGGTGCAAGTGGAATAGCCTCTTGGCCACCAATATCCACCTGGATCATTCCTCCCCCCATAGGAAGCAATGGTCCCCATTGCGTTGAGTTCCTTCATGAGATGAGGAAACTTCTGGTAAACTTGGTTCTTGGTGAGCCACTTGCCTTAGTGAAGGATTTGGTCTGCTTTGAAAACTCGATATAGCTAGATCCTTTGTTGTCAAGAGTTCTTGATATGTGTATCCATGATCTTATCCGTGTTGGCTTGTTCCATGTGTTAGTCATCAGTATTTTTACCTGTTTTGATGACTAGATTCCTTGGATGAGTTTTCTAGAAGCTAATCTAAATCTATCAATTTGTCATCTAGAAAACACCTCAAACAAATTTTTGTCTTCCTACCCCTCTCCTTCAACCTATAATAAGAAAAACCCTACATTTTCCCTACCTTTCACAATTCAAAAAAGCCTCCCTGTCTATAGCTGTTATAAGTTTGTCTCTATACCATCAGAATCCTTTATTTTTCATGCAACTCACTGTCCAAAATTTAACAAAGTGTCTACCCCTCTCTCACTGATCACTTTGTTATGTGATAACCTACTCATGCCCAAGAAGCCATTCAAAATCCATGAAAAAGTATGTAGGTCTAGGTGGTGGTGTTTTAGGAAAAATTCCTTGGCGAGACTGTTTTGAGCCAAAAAAACCTGCTATAATATTAGTAAGCCATCATGTCTTGTTATTCACCAAAGCAAAACCCTTTCCTATCCCTAGGTCATGCACCATCTAAGAGGTAACTTTGTTTTGTTTCTAGCAAGGCTCAAGGAATGTTAAAATCAGGGAAAGAGAAGGAGTTTTCCCTGTCTGAAGAAATATGATTAGATCAGGCATGATCCCCATGAAACATCAAAGAAGCCCTCCAGACTTCAAAAGCATCTGTTTTTACATCTCTGCAGGGATGTACTGATTGATAATACCAAGCAGAGTGTGAGAAAAAAGGAGCACCTTAGGAGAAAGTTTCATGTTGTATCAGTTTACTATGGAGGTAAGAGAAAGTGCAGATTTTGGCCAGTCCTACAAATCAGCCTTGCACAACCAACAATGATAGGTCTTCTGGAAAAAAGAGCTTTAAGGCAAATTAGGCATCATAATGAAAGTATAAGAAGGACAAATTCTTCTTATACCTCATCATGAACTAAACTTTGAAATATTGTCACAGACAAGTTCACCACACTTTATGAAAACAAAGTCAAGGGAAGAAAGAGTTGTTTCAAGGATGCATAGCAATGAGTGCTCACCATTTACAAAGCACATTATTTGATCCTAAAATTTTCACAATGATTTCATGCAAATAGGGATATTCATTACTGACAGGTCCTCATGAAGCAAAGGGCATTATGATTCAAATGATTTCATCAGGTATAAGTACCAAAGATTCACTGTTGCCTTCTATTTGTATTTTTCAAACAAACACACAGGGGTCACAGTTTTGAAATGAATGAAGTTTATAGTCTTTAGGACCTCCATCAGCAGATTAGTAGGGCGCCTTATAGTAGGTCTGAAGGGTCACAAACACTGTTTTTTGGAAGCCTCTTTCAAAATATAGGTATAGGGTAAAGGCACAGTCTCAAAGGGCCTAGATTTGGAACAGGTAGCTTTTCTCAAAGGTTAACATTGACAGATCAAAGACCTCCTTCCAGAGAAGAAAGGCCACCCCTCACAGTCCTAAAGAAGTCTCCCTTGAATGACAAGCACAAAATCTGTTTTGAATGATGAACATAGTTTGTCTAAAGAGCTACAAACAGTTTGTTCATGGACATTTTCCAGTTTGGTTAAACAGAGGTCAAAAAGCGCCCATGCAGTTGTCAAACATTGCCTCCTTCATGATAAGCAGAGGGCCCACAGAAAACTGGTTCAGAGAAAGTTTTCAATGGTAGCAAGTGTTAGCCACCTATAAAAAATTTTCCATATCAAATGGTGGCTAAATCTTTTTAGCCTTCAAGAAACAATTTCATGACCAAATTGTGAGTTCTTAAAGTCTTATGATGATAATTATCCTTTGTGATATCTTCACTGTTGTTTCCCTTTTAATCCTAAGGAACCTTGCTGTTCACCAAGAGAAAAAATGCTTATAAAACCCCATTTTTCACCATTTATCCCTTCATCTCACCCCCACAAAAATTCCATTTTCATCCTTATTTCCTTCATAAATCCCCTCCTTAAGCCTTCATTTAACCTTCAAAACCATCAAAAACCCCTTAAAACCTTATATTTCCCCTTTATTTGGTTTTAATTTCCCTTCTTTCATCTATCTGAACCCCCATTTTTGGCTTAAAAACTACTGTTTTTGGCCTAAAAAATTCGTTTTTCTGCACTATAAGGTCTTAGGCCCCTGAGGGTTTATATCCTTTAGCACCTTTTCCTCACATGACCCGAAGCCCCACTATTGGGCGCTTAAAGGCTTAAAACCCTTTCCCAAACCTGACTTTCCCTTATATTTTTCATTCCCTACGTACAATTTTGAAAACGAATGTGGACCGTTGATCTCTGCAGATCAACGACCATCACGTTATCTGCTCTCTGCCCGTCCATCATGCCTTTACCTTTTCCCTGTTCAAACTCTGCCCCGATATTAAATCATAACCTTTCGATCATCTAATCCGACGATTGGGACATAATGCGATGAGCCGAGACCCGTTCACTACGCGACAAGGCGCTGACGCAATCATCGTGGACCCCGCATACATCCTCTACACAACTCTTCATCCATCGCGTTCAACCTGGACCATTGGATCTGCTGCCCCTCATCCGATGGCCAGAACTTCATATCGTGTAATTTTTGTGCACAAGGGTTAACATTTCAAAATTGCGCGATATAGGCGGTTTTTAAAGTCCACGTGTCATGCGATGAATGGAATCACGTTTTTTTGACCAAAATTGTAAACTGCCCGAACGCCGCGTGAAAACCATTAATGGTTTTCCAAACCGCTGCCCTCCTCAAATGAAAATTTTCACATTTTTAATCTTGGCCGTCAATCTCTGAGATCGAACGGCTCTCATTATATCGCGACCCCAAGTCATTTTCCTCCATCTATTCTCCAAGCGATTCCATTGAGCGATCTCCGCTGTTGATTATTCTAATCTAACGGTTCCTGTTCGTTGTCACACCCAAACTCCATTTTCACCTGGTTAGTTGTTCTGCCAGGGTTTTCCTCTCTTTTCCCGCTACACCCACATTCTTCCTCAATGCTCCTCCACCCTCACAAGCCTCTGAATTAGTTTTAACCAAATTTTGTAGGATTTTATAATGAGTTTGTGTGTTTTGTAGGGTTTTTATGGTGGTTGATCTGTGTTTTTCCAAAGTCACATACAAGTGAGAAAGGGACTCAAAGTGATGATTCTGTGCCTTAATCCAATGAAGAAAAGGATTTTCAAGGTATGAAATCCAAGTTTAAAACATCTGGATCATGATCCAGGGTTTAACATAAACCCTCCAATAGCAGAAAGCCACTTGTGTAAACAAGCCAAACAAAGTGTATCAGTGAAGAAATTAAGAGTAAAGGGATTAATTCCTAAGCCTGAAAATCAGAGTTTTAATCCTCAGGTTTAAAGAAACAAAGACAATATCATAGAATGAAGACCTGAAGAAAAGATTATGGCTTAATCAAGCCTAAAAAAAACTCAAAAGAAAATTAAAAGTGTTTTAAGATAAAACCAAAAGAATTATCAGTAAAGAGGCCTCCACTGCCACATCAGAGGCCAAAATATCCTCTTCAGCTACCAAAGTGCCACCTACAGCCTCAATAAAACAAAATAAGGCATAGTTATTTCCCAGTCAGTGATATTTTTTCTTAAAGACAGCCAGAGTTATTTCCAACCTGCCTAAAGAGTTTTTAAAGTCAACAAAAACTGCCAAGTAGCTAAATACTTAATGAAAACCAATTAATACAGAGAAATATCAGAAGACTTCTCTATTGAACCCATCAAAGACAGAGAAGCGTTAAAACTTGTATTAATTGAACCAGATATCTTATTTTTCATCCCACCTCCTCTTTCTTCTATAAATACTTCTGAAGAAGATGAGATGTGGTTGGTTGTTGGACTTTGATGTAATACTTGCAGCTTGAAACTTTCTGCATGTAAACAGTTCTCAGAGGCTGTTGAAGCTCTGTTTGTAATCGAATAAGTTAGGCTGAGAAGAGAAGTTGTTGTTGTACTGAAACATTGGACTTGAAGTATGTAACTGGATTGACATCAATATACAAGCTGATTCATGGGATCCTGGTCTATACCATTCATGATGTGCCTCTCATTGTTCTTGTTTTCCTACTTATGTTTTTCACAAAATTGTTCATTTTTCTCTGATAAAGAACAAAAAATATAGAGCTAGGATTTACTCTTACAAGTACCCTACTCTCACTAATAAGCTTTATCTTTATGTTTTCCTCCTTTGTGTATTTAAGAATGATTTAATACAGTCCAAGCAGTCAAGGAATGTTGGTGAGCCCATGTATTACTGTCTAAACTTTAAACATTGTTCTTGAATGATATTTTCATTACATGCTAAGTAGAGTTGGACTAGGAAAGTTTATGGTTTTCCCTCTCTTCTAGTTCTTTCTCCAAAGGTTGTTTGAAAGTTTCCCTAAGAGTGTGCTGAAATTAGGACTAGATTTTAATGATATCTTACTTGATCTTAAGCTACACTTTGTTTTCTTATATGTTTTCATCCTTTCTGAAAGTATTCATGTGGATTATTGGATTGTTTGTCTGATAAGTTAGCTTTAATACAAGCTTGTCCAAAGAAGTCTATGGTTAGCCCTGTCCTTTGGCTGGTTTCAAACAATTACTTAAAAAGGTTTTTCTTGTTTGGAAAGTTGCTAAATCCTTGTTGAAATTATTGGCTTTTTCCACCTTCACAACACTTTTAATGTTCCATTCCATCATTTAATCCAAAAGATACTTTGTTATAGATGAATTTCCCCATGGACCACTCTTGAAATTGTTGCACAATTAAAACTTTTTGTGACTCCATAGCCCAATGGATTAAGTGTTGTTTCATGCCTATCCTATCAGCTGAACCTTGTTTTGATTGTAAGCACCTTCACCCCTTTGAAACCCTTTCATTTTCAAGACTTTCCACTCAATTAAATATCATACCCAACCGAACAAACAAACAAAACCCTTGTTCATAATAACTAGCCTAATATCACACAAAAAACCTTAAAAAATAAATCAATATTTTCACTTATAGAGAGATCCCTCTCTGGATTCAGGAGGGCTAGATCCTAGAATCTAAAAGTGGGTTTTAATGTAGTCTCTGTAGCATTTAGTCTTGTCACTCTGCTAAATTACAGAGACCTAACATCTTCTAGCGATCATACTGGGGAACTTTCTGAAGTAATAGATAACTTCTGAACTCAGATAATCCCATTTTCAACAATGAACTAAGTGTCTGCCTAGAGTGATTTTGAATGTTGATGGTGAACAGCTTTCAAAGCCCTGAAATCAAGTAAAAAATCTTCACCTGGTGACTCCACTAAAGATCAGTAGGCCTGCTGATTTTCTTTGGTATTTGAACCTATTAATGGTGGTGGACTATAAAACATTTTACGTTCTAAAGCTAAAAATTTCCACTTGGTGACTCCAAAATCCTAAAAAGACCTAAAGACTCCACTGGGAAACCCTTTATCATAACATCATTCAAACTCAGTTAAGAAGGCTTTAAGGATTAAATTTTTCTTGCTAAAAGATCAGTTAGCCTCTTAAAGATTGTCATATTTGGTTAAAATTTTCTTATTAGTGGGTCTAAAACACAACATTGTGGCTTCTAGAAGGGTCCATACTAGAGCCCATCCTGACCCAAATCCTCCTGAGATAGTTGATAACCCTAAAATAATCCTTAGGAAATATCCTAAGGCCAAAACTTCAACTATTGTTAGGTCACTCCATAGAGCTAATTATGTTCCTAAAAACCTTGCAGCTCTACAAGATTCACAAGTTGACTTAAGAAACCCATTCAGAACTAGGTCACTTGATGATATGGATCGGATATATTTCGAGTATCCACCTTCATCCCAAGATAGAGGTGAACATTCTGTTAGAAGAGAAACTACTCCACCTGATTTAAATTTCCTTCATAATTTTGGTTTCTCTCATCCAATATCTTCTCAACAATCTCTTATTGGTCCATCCACATTTGTTCTTCACACACCCACTGTTCAAACCACACCATTCCATCAATCCCCTCCCATCTTACATCCTCCACTTGTAAACCCCCCACTTTTTCCACAACCTTCTATCATGGCAACATGGTATGCTCCCCTATTCCTTCCTTTACCTTTACTCAATCTACCACAGGACTATCAGTCCAAGATAGCATTATTTGATGCCAGTGGTACTACTACTGCTTCACAACATGTGGACAAGATGAATTACTATTGTGATAGGAATGCGATTGATGATGAAATTGCCAGACTTAGGTTATTTACTCAAATCTTAGGGGGAGAAGCAAGAAAATGGTTCAAAAGCTTAACCCCTAATATTATTAATGACCTCCAAGCCTTTCATCAATTATTTTTAAACAAATGGGAAGTTAGGAAAAACCCTCTCCAAATAATTTCAGACTGCAACAATCTCAAATGAAACACTAGGGAAAGTTTCCAAAATTATTGCACTAGGTTCAATAGTGTTTATAATGCACTGCCCCCAGACTTGAAACCTCCACAAGGCTCAGCTTTAAACAAATTTCCTGAAGGGTTTGATCCTAAAATGGCCTATCAGCTAAGAGAGAGAGATCCTTTGACTTTAAAAGATATGCAGAAAGGAGCCTTAGCTGTGGAAGTAAATCTGATGGAGAAAAGAGCCAGGATGAGGAATGAAAAGAAAGTATCATTTAGGGAAGAACCTGCACCCTCTACATCTAGCTCAAAAATGGAAAGGATGATGGAGGAAATGATGAAGAATATGAGCATACTTGAGAGAGCACAAGCTAGAGAAAACCAATCATCTCCCCAAAACAGAAATCAATCTCAAAATCAAAATCAGAATTTAAGGAGAAACCAACCTCAGAACAGACCAAGAGACCCCGATTAGGAGATTATACCTCCTTTTCATCAAAAATATGTAAGTGAGGTTGAAGAAATAATTGAACAAACAAAAGAAGATGACATAAACATGCTGGGAATAGACAATGATACTTTTGATGTTCCTCATAATAGGAAAAAAGGTTTATATACACCCTATGATGATGGAAGAATGGAAGATGAAAGTTACTATCAAGAATTAGAAAATGTCATCATAGAGACTCCAAAGGAATATGACCGTAGGAGTAAAAAGAACCAAGAAGCTCCCAAGAACAAAACCTCTGATAATTCTGCAAAAAACAACCCTGTGAGCAAACCCAAAAACATTAAACAAAAAGATAAAAAAGTGGCTGTAAATTCTGATCAAAACAAAGAGAAAGGCACTCAAATTAATGAAAATCAGAGTGCAGACTTTAGCAGCGTTAGTACTTCAGCTAGTGCTCCTATCAAAATTTTTTTGACCAATGTAAATAGAGGAAATCAACAAGCTGATTTTGTTGATAAAGTGGTGATTAACAAGGTTGAAACAAACATTGTAAAAAATCAGATGCCTTTTAGTTTGGAACAGGAAATTGCCAAGATCAAAATCTCTGTTCCCCTCACTGAATTAGTCACCCAAGATATATATAGAACAAAAATTTTGAAGGCCTTCAACATAGGAGAAAATAATGACACTGTCAACCTCAATGATGACCAACCAGAGCTCTTATTTGGTCCCAATATTGAGTGAAGATACCAAGAAGGGCCAGTTCCTCCTTTTTATGTTAGTTTGAAAATTCATGAAAGAATTTTACACAATGCCATGCATGATTCAGGGGCCTATCATAACTTAATGCCGAAAGTAGTAATGGAGAGTCTAGGCCTTGAAATTACCAGACCATACAAATATCTATACTCCTTTCACTCCAGTAGAGTGAAATGTTTAGGTTTGATCAAAGACCTTTGTGTAAACTTAGCACAAATTCCAGCCAAGTGTTTAGTGATGGATATTGTAGTGGCTGATGTACCCCCCAAGTATGGTATGCTGTTATCAAGATCATGGGAAGCTAAGTTACAAGGAACAATGCAAATGGATATGACATATACTACCATCCCTATTTCTAATCAAACCAGAAGACTTTATAGGGAATCTCACATGCAATACATGGTCAGTAACCAAGAGAGACCAGAAAAATCTCCTCTTTATTCTGTACATACAAACCTTGACTCATTTATTCTCTTTAATCATGAAACATTTAATGAGAAAGAAACCTTAACTAACTTAGTGGCCACTCCTAACTATAACATAGTGGTAGACACAGAAAAGGAGGAAGAAAAGACAAAAGTATCAAAACAGTTTGCCAAAACAGAAAATCACAGCAAACAAATCATGGGTCTAGAGTCACAAAACAATCATCCATTGGTTGTCAACCTTGAAAGTCAAGAGAACAGTCCTCAACATAATGAAGAAAATGAGGGACTAAACCAATCTCAACATAGTGCTGACTTACAAAGGCAATCTAAAAGCATAATAGATAAAGAGGATAGTTGTCAAACTAGTCAATCTGAAACTAGTCCTCTTTGGAGTATGAATTTTGATGGTTCTTGTTAGACTCCTATACCAATAGGTTTCATTTTTCATGATTTTCTTGATTGAACTATGGAATATGTTCAAACCTTCTTTCAAGAAGCAAAGGTGTTCCATATTCTTGAAAACCAAAAAATTCAAAAAATTTAAAAAATGTAAAGAGGGTATACCCTAAAAGAAAAATCAAAGGGTAAGAAAAATAAAATAGTCAAAACAGAAAAAGAAATGAACCCCAAGCAAAAAATAGACCAAGGAAAGTGTGCAAATCCAAATGCCACTACTATTTCATTTTTGTAATAAAGCAATTGTGTGCATCTTGTCAAACTTTTGCCACAATTCATGAATAGTCAAACTGTTTAAACTTGACTTATTCATATTTCAATTTCATGTTGTAGAATAGAGAATAAATATCTGACCAAACAGTTTAATCTTGGCAGATAAGTAGATAGGTAGAGTTATTAAAAGGTGCTCAACAGTTTAATCTGAGCCCTTGGATGTAATAAGTGTAGAAATAGATAGATTTATCATGTAGAAAGAAAAAGTTGAAAAGGGTTTGCAAGTCTAAATGCACCCTAATAAAGAAAAGAAAATGGTAGTAGTAGATAGGGTAGGTAGATGGTGTTGCAAAGTTTTATCTGATGAATGATGCTGCTAAATGTTTTTGATCCTTTACTTTCATCACAAATACTGAAGCAGGAAATACACTGGAAAATCACAGCAAGCAAAGTCAAAATCATTAACTTCCCTCATCACTTTCCCCTTAAAAGTTTTACTAATTTCCCCAAAAGTACTAAGGTATTTGGAGATCAAAGGGGCTCAAGGCATTTCCTTGACTTTTGGAGGGACCGGACCCTCGGCCTAATGATCAAAAAGACCTAAGTACTTGAGATAATTCCTCATTATAATCATTCACTTTAAAATTTTTCCTAAGTAAAATCCAATTTTACTTAGGAGAATCATGTAAAATTCCATAAAAGTCCCTCAAAATAACTTACTATTCTAAGTTTAAGTGTTGAAGATGAGATATTGCAATTTACTTCAAAAATTATCACTTTCTTAGATGTGCAAAGTGTTTTGAGTTCCCTTTTCCCTTTGTCATATTGATGTTTAACTTTATTTACTAAATCCCTAGTAAAATGCCCTATCCTAAGTATACAACTCCTTTTTTATAAATACCCCAAAAAACCCCTCTATTATAAAGTTTAACCAAAGTAATTATTTTCCCAAATATTCATTAAAAACCCCGCTTCACAAGCCCTTTGGTTAAATATAGCTTTATATTATAATCCCGCCCTTATGGTAATTAAATAATGTTTATTTGTTACCATATAATAAAAACATATATACAAAAAACTTTAAACATACGATATGTATGTTTAACACAAAAATGTAAATAAATACAAAGTTTTTAATTCAAAGCTAAACTTTGGAAAACCCCGCGCCAACGTGGCTCATCCACCTGGCGTTTCACCCGACAGTAAAACCCACCGCAACCCCTATTTCCATTATATAGCGGGATTAACTAATTATCTGAGTTAACCAACCTCATTCACCAATTAGAAACGCCCCGGGATGTTTAAATAATGTAAATCGCGTTTAAAACCCCGCCGGGCCCGCTCATTAAACCTTCGCCATCTATCTGTCCTTTCCACCATCGGATCGCTCCTTCACAGATCTACGACTAGCATTCATTCCGCTAGCCATCCCTTGTCAGAGTTTTAACCAGCGGGGGATGGGTGGTATTTGACTCGTCACCCGTCCACGTGTCAATGACTTTGTGGAATCGCTGCCCCCGCAGTTAATACCGCCTTTGCCCATAAGCGGTGCGGGGATTACCACTTACCGCTTACTGCTTACCGCCCGACCTTGCATACGTTAGCCCGTACATGATGACGTCACTCCTCGAAAAACTAAAAAAACCCTTTAACTTGTAAATAAAGCCCATTTTCGTGTTTTTTCCGTTATTTTCGTTATTGAAAACGACAGCGCTCCCTGCTATGGTTTTCGAATTTTCATTGAAATCTATTGTTCCATTCAATTTCGCTCCATAAATTCACCAGACCTGCGTTCAAGCGTCCTCCTGCTATCGCCTGTTACCTGTTAAGAACCAGCTTTCTTCCAAAAAAAGGTATTTATCCTATTCCGCCCCGAACTGCAAGTAAAACTCTGTTTTCTTTGTTTTTCGCTGAATTAGTGATTAAAAATCATCACTGAGATCTTCCCCAGAGGTTTAAAACTGTGTAATTTCTCCTTGAACCTACAAATTGTGCCAATTTCCTTCATTTTAGAAATCACGCCCGGCCTGTGAAGAAAACCAGAAACCTCCATTTTGAATCCACAAGAACCAAAATGGAGGCCCCGACAGCTTTGAATATAACTCCACTGAATGCTCCTCACCGTGAATTGGAATATTTACCTTTGGTAGATAGAGATTTTCAGATTAAAGACTTGCATTTTGATGAAAGCCCCCTTCTGAGTTTTTGTTGCTGCAGAGACGATTATTCAAAGGGGCAAGATGTCATTGGACTGTGGGAATCCAATCTCCCAAGGTACCTCATCCCCTCAGTCATTAATTTCCCAAAAATTATCCACTATTGCCATTCAAGCTATGATCCCACTCAAAGAGCTGTGATATCCCCTGACCAAAGTGTTCTATTCCCCGTTACTCCCCAGGCCATCAATCAAATGCTACACTTTGAACCTGACCAAGAATTGGCACCTCTGTCCATGGAAGATTTGATTGAGAAGTCTAATAAATTGACCCCAGAGAAATTAGAGTCCATTTTCCATAATTTCATGTTGCCTGAACACCAACCTAAGGGACCTCCTCCCTATGGTTTTTATTATTTCAATCAATTGGGAAGACTCATCCTCAATATGATATCTTTTGTCTTGGGCTTCAACACCAGTGAATATGTTGATGAGATAACCTTGGTTTTACTATCCATTTTTACTCCTGGGCAACCTCCTGAGATTAAATATGACTTTGCCTCCTTCATAGCCAACAAGATCCATGATCAATTCATGAGGCTAGATGATGAAAAAGTTTTTAAATATTCCTCAGTAATTTATCATCTCATTATCTACTATCAATCAGAAAAGTTCCCTTTCCCTGTTCAAAAACTTGATGCCAAGGGAAACCAAAGGTCAGTTATATTTTGGTCTCCCATAATTCATTCTTATGAGTCTCCCTATTCCTATTCTGAGTTTATAGATCTTTTTGTATATCCTGCAACTACATTGTTGACAGGGATTCCTCCCCCAAGACTCAGTAATGAAATAAGGAAGACCTTGCAACTCTCAAGGACTTATAAAGTTGGAGATTGGTATTTATACCAAAACCATACAGTCATCAGAATTTATGGATGTGAATTACATCCATTCAAGCTACCAAAGTATGTACCCATGAGACTGTTTGCCTTGGAATATTACAGGCAAATGAATAATTCAGATGTGATCCATTTTTGTAGTGTGAAAAAGAAAGCTCAACTCCGGATTAAAAGTCAATTAGGTCCCTACATCTGCAACTCTAGGGAGGCCGAGCGAGAGGCAGAAATTATATTACAAAGCAAGTTCCAAAGAACTTTCCGTTGGGTTCCTTATGACCCATTTGCTTTTATTTGTGAAAAGAGATTAAAGAACAAATCTTCCCCTTATATCCACCACAAGATTCCTGATATAGAGCAATATGCTAACCAAGATGAATGGGTGGAAAAAACACTTGTTGAAGAAGAAAGTGCAGAAGAAAAAATGAATAAAATTATGAATGATCTTCAAAAGAATTATGACCTAGAATCTTATGGTCAAGTGCAGGTATCTCACATTGGTACATCGTCAGCAGCAAATCCACAGCAGAGATTGCAGGAAGGCAGTCCACCAGTGGCAGCAGAGACAAAAGGTAAAGGAAAGGAACCTGCATTACAGGTGATTGAAACTTTAGTCATGACAGAGAAACCACAAACTTCCAAGGCACCTGAACAATCACAGGTTTCCCCCACTCAGGAAAAGCACACACAAGTTCCAGAGTTGAAAACTCCATCAAATGTGGAAATAGGAAAGAAAAGGCAGGTTCCAGACACCACTCCTCCAAAAGAAACCTCACAGGTACATCAAGCTAAAAAACATAAATCAGATCCACTTCCAGATGTGGAAATCATAGATGAAGTATTTGATGATGGAAGGGAAGACAGTCAACTAATTGGTACAGTTAGTGAAACAAATACAGGACAGAAAGGAAAAGCTTTACAAAAGCAATTGAGTACAGAAGTATCCTCTTTCAAGCCACCTAAAACAGATACAGGGGATATTAAAAGAACCTTCATTAATATTAAAGCAAAGAATGATCCATTAAAAATGAAGGTATATGATCAATATATGAAAATGGCTCCCCATAATCAAGAAAGGCTAATGTCAGCATTTGACCTTTCACAAGGCAAAATGATAATGAGCCACTTCAAGTCAAAGGTGCCAAAACCCATTACTGCAGCTGACTACATCAGGACAAATTTTGAAGTTTTGGCAAAGGACATCCATCCTCTGGACCAGATAGAGCTACACAGACAAACTGGGGAAATGGTCTATTCCACTCTTACCAATAAGGCCTTGGCAGCTATAACGCTGCAGGATTCTTTGAATAACACAACTGCACAATTGCAAATTGAGAGAGCCTCTTCATAGGCCAAAGATAACAGAATAAAGTCTTTAGAAGACATAATCATTGGTTTGGGTCACAACCCCAAAGACATTAAAAGTATTGAGGCATTAATAAAGAAGAAAGATGATGACATAGCTGCACTGAGAAAGCAGCTAAAATTGCTAGCCTCAAGGCACCCTCAGACCCAAGAAGTTCTAAAGGGGAATTCACAGGAAGAAATAATGGAGTTGCTCTTAAATATGACTGAGCGACTAAGTGAAACGGAGAAGGAATTGGAATAAGCTTTGCAGGAACAGGAAACTATCAGGCAGACATCAACCACAGGTGCTACAACAACAGGTCAGCAAACACAGCCATCCCAGGTAAGCACTTCTGGTTTGAGTTCTGATGAGTTAATAAAACAAATAGAAAGTCTACAGTTAAGAGTCACAGAACTTCAAACCACTAAGTTGCAATTAGTGAAATTGGAAGAGAAATATGATACATCTAAGAAAACAGTTGCTGATAACACCAGGGAAATAAAAAGGTTAGAAAAATTAGTTCAGGCTTTGGAGAAGGACCTTTCATTAGAAAAGCCTTTAAAGGAAATAAATGAAATTCTTTGGAGTAGTATCATTGAGTTAATAAAGGGTATTTGGCCCTCTGTTCAAGCAATTTTTGAACAAAATGATTTGGTTAAAATAGCTCAAGGAGAAATAAACAGAACCAGAAATGAATTAAGAGGCAGGCCTGAGCAGGCCAATCAGCTCATTCAATTTTTGAACACCAGGACAAAACAACAGCTTGCAGTATTAGGGATTGAAGACAGGACCGGCACAGTTTTGGAAATAAAGAAAGTTTTCATCAAAAGAACTTTCATGCAGAATTTAGAAAGGAAGTGCTCAGACATTTTGATTGATATCAATATTTTCAGAGAGAAATTTCAAGCTTTGTTGGACAATGGATTACCAAGTCCTATGCTATCAGAAGATCAAATAATGGACTTAGAAACCTATGTAAAGAAAATAAATGCTCATGCTCAAAACACAGCTGCTTGTTCTACCAGTTTGCCAGAATCGACGTTACCAACAGGGAAAAGTATCTATGATAGAGTGAGGAATTTATTTTATTTGGAACATGAAATAAAGTATCTATTTCCTAATGAGCCCACCTTTTACAAACTCACAGAAGCATATGAGACATTGAGAAAACTCAAAAGGACTGTGATACCAGACGATTCATGGTGGAGAGACTTATTAGAAATTTTATAAAAGTTATTTTCAGGATGAGAATTTATCTTTACTATCAGGTAAATGATAAAAATGAGTACGGATGAAAGAGTATCAGTTACACAGGTTAAAGAGTATCCGTAAAGACAAAGAGTATCAAACAAGCAAAAAAATTACTCCAGAAGACAGCAACAAGCCTTTTTTTCAGTACTTACCTCCAGCACATCCATAAAGAAAGGAAACAGCACATCAGCAGTTACTTATTATGCTATCTACGAGACCATTTGTCTCCTGTTTACTTGTAAATTACTCCTTAGTCATCCCAAATTATGGGCTAGGATAGTGTGAGATATTTTCAATTATTTTGTGTATAAATAAACCCTCAAAGAGAGTATTGAGGGTGGATTCTATTACTCTGCTGTAACATTGAGATTTTCGGAATAAAAGCATTTTGGAGAAATTTTTCGTGGCTTACTGGATGACGATTTAAAGCACTGGACTTGTTGCAGGATTCATGTGTTGGACTACAGTTCAATAAGTTTTCTACCCTTTGTCTGAAATTCTATATTAGTTTATAATATCATCATATCCATTTCTGAATAATTTACATAAAGGATTGAATCAGAATTTGCTTAATTGTACTCTGATTTCAAATGTGGTTGTTCTTAATGTTTTCTTCTAAATTAGCTATAAGCATGAATTCTTAAATGCTCTTGCTTTGCTAATTTAAACACTGTTGATTACTATAATAAAGAATTCTTCATTGCTCTTTTTTTGTAGTCATCTCATTTCTTTCTTTTGAACATGGTGAAAGATTCTTAGCTGCCTTTCATCCCTTCAAGATCATCCCATCCACTTTAAATTTTAAGGATTGCTCTCTGTCTAGCTATCTTGCCCTGTAATACCATCTTGTGTTTAGAATAGAAATCCAGTAAAGCCATCCTTTGACTCCATAGCCCAATGGACTAAAAACTTTCAACCTTGCCCTTAGTTTAAGGATTCCACCATTTTTCAAAACAAACATCTTGGATCTATAACTAGCCTAAAACCTTCTAAGAACAAAGATAAATCATAAAGAGAGAGCCCTCTCTAGATGCAGATTGTCTAGATTCTGCATCTGAAGGTTGGTTTGTGGTTACCTCGGGTATACTTTCCTCTTACACAACTTCTAGGAAAACCTGAGTGATAACAGTTCTTGCACTAAGAATAATGCCGGAGCAGGCATATGGATACACAACACTGAAAAAAATCATGCTGAAGGGCACTCCTACAGGTTAAGTTTTCAATGTTCAAATAACATAGCTGAGTACGAAGCCCTCCTTTTAGGCCTACACTTATTGAAGAAATTAGGGGACAAAAGGATAAAAGTTCATGGGGATTCAGAGTTGATTATTAGGCAAGTGAATGGGGAATATAGTGCCAAACACCCCAGACTTACAGCCTATAAAAATGATGTCATGGAATTATTGAAAACATTTGATGAATTCCAACTTGTCTTTGTCCCAAGAAACCAAAATGTCCTTGCCAATGGTTTAGCCTTTGCTGCTAGAACTTGTCTAACACCTTATGAAACCAAACAATGGACCACCCAAGTCAAATTTAGACCAGTTGTCCCAGACAATGAAAAATATTGGTAGTTGTTTGAGGGAGATAAACAAATAGAAGACTTCCTACAGTCCAAAAATGAATTTGAGCCACCAAGTTTAGATTAAGAGTATGAAAATGACTGTCCTATTAAAGAAAATCTACTTAACGAAGAATTAAAATCTCCAGAGATTGCTAATTTAAGTTTGTTATCTAATAAACTTGAACATACCACATAAATTAGTGCAGATTTTGGAAAAGAAGATCTAGAAATGCTGCAATCTAACACTTAAAGCTTGCCAAAAGGATTGGTCCCATTAGAAGAATTGTTTGATTTCAATGATGTTGCCAAAAAACCAAAACTGGAGCCTATTGAAACTGAAGTAGAAGAATGTAACATAGGCAGTGAACTAAAGCCAAAAATGATTAAACTGTCTAAAACATTGCCATCCCACATCAAACTGAAATATATTGAGTTTTTTAAGGAATTTTATGATGTATTTGCATGGAGCTATGAGGATATAAAATCATATGACACAGAGATAATTCATCATAAGATACCCCTCAAGGAAAACCAGAAGCCCTACAAACAAAAATTGCACAGAATAAACCCTGTTCAGTTACCCTTGGTTGAGAAAGAAATTAAGAAAATGTATGATGCTAGAATTATAGTCCTTGATAGATATTCAGATTGGGTATCTAATATTGTGTCAGTTAGGAAAAATACAGGAGAAATAAGGCTTTGTATTGATTTTAGGAACTTAAACAGAGTCTCATTAAAGGACAACTACCCTTTACCCAAGATGGATCATATTTTACAAAAGGTAGTTGGTTATAAATGATTTCTTTATTAGATGGCTTTTCAGGTTACAATCAAATACTGGTACATCTTGATGATCAAATCAAAACAACCTTTACCACAACTTGGGGTACCTTCATGTATGTGAAAATGCCCTTTGGTTTAATGGATGCTGGTGCCACATTTCAGAGAGCCATGGATATTGCATTCTCAGAAGAGTTAGGCTTCTTCATCATTATTTACCTTGATGATATCACTGTTTTTACCAAAACAGATGAAGAACATCTAGAACACTTTAAGAAATGCAGAAAATATGGGTTATCTTTAAATCCAAAGAAAACAATGTTTGGTCTCCAAGAAGGCAAACTGCTTGGACACATCATATCAAAGGAGGGGATAAAGATAGACCCAAAGAGGATTGATTGTATATTGCAAATCAACCATCCTAGAAACATCAAAGAACTTCAATATTTCATTGGGAAGATTAATTTCTTGAGAAGGTTCATACCCAATCTAGTTGAACTCCTTAGAAACATAAAAAACATGCTGAAAAAGGAAGAAGGATTTAAATGGACCTTAGAAGCAAAGAAATCATTTGAACTGGTAAAAAAAGCATTAACCAAAACACCAGTTCTCATTAGTCTTGATTTTACAAAGGATTTTTTCATTTTTTCATTTGCATCAGAACACACAGTGGCTGCTGTCCTATTACAGAAAAACTTGAAGGGACAAGAGCAGCCAATTGCATTCTTTAGTAAGGCATTGAGAGATGCACCTTTGAAGTACAATATCATGGAAAAACAAGCCTTTTCCTTAGTCAAAGCTTTAAAAGCTTCAAAGTTTACATTTTACATTCCCACATAATTGCATTTGTGCCAAATTCAGTTGTAAAAGACATTTTAACCCAAGATCCAGATGGCAAAAGAGGAAAGTGGATTGCTGTGATACTTGAATATGATTTAGAAATCAAGCCCACTAAGCTCATAAAAGGCCAAGGACTAGCAATATTAATGGCTGAGTCTAATTTTGAAGCTCTTGATATAAACATGTTAGAGGCATTAGATGAACAAGAGGAGTTTTCAACTCCCATTATTGAAGATCATTTTCTGTTTTCATCTTGGTATGCTGATATTTTATATGTTTTGCTAAATTTGAATACACCTCCTAGTTTTTCTAAAACAAAGGCAAGATTTTTAAAGTTGAAAGCTGTTAACTACTACATTTTGGACAAATGTCTATATTGAAAAAATGCTAGTTGATTATTGCTTAAATGTTTTCCTGAGAATGATGCAGATAAGATCAAGCATGAATTACATGAAGGAGAATGTGGAGGCCACCTCTACTGGAAGATAACTGCCAATAAAATCCTTAGAGCTAGTTACTATTGGCCCGCCCTCTTTCAAGATGTACATAAAATGATTATTTCGTATCATAAATTCCAACTCTTTGAAGGCAAAAGAAAACTGCTTCCCTTACCCTTGCATCCAATCACTGTTGAAGCCCCTTTTCAACAGTGGGGTCTAGACTTCATTGGGGAAATCCATCCAGCCTCATCTGCCCAACATAGATGGATCCTCACTGCAACCGACTACTTTACCAAATGGATAGAAGCCATCCATTCTAGGCAAGCCACTGACTTTGTCATCATAAAATTCCTTGAAAATCACATCCTATCTAGATTTGGTTGTCCTAGGAAGATCATCACTGATAATGCTGCTGCATTTGGATCCAAAAATATGGTTGAATTCTATCACAAGTATCAGATTACATTGGGTCATTCTACTGCTTATTACCCTCAAGGTAATGGGTTGGCAGAATCCTCAAATAAAAGTTTGGTAAATATAATCAAGAAGTTTTTAGAAGACAATAAGAAATCATGGCACACAAAGCTAGTACATGCATTATGGGCTGACATATTAACACTTAAGAAATCAATTGGAATGTCACCCTACCAGCTAGTTTATGGAGCAGATGCAATTTTTCCAACCAGTCTAGGAGTGCCAGTCATGAAGCTGATCTAAGAAGTACAGGATGATGATAATGATATTACAAGAAGAATTAATCAGACCATACATCTTCAACAAACTAGAGAGGAAGTCGACAACAGAGCACTGCATAAGCAAGAAAAAATCAAGAAGCTATTTGATAAAAGAACAAAGGCCAATGATTTCAGCATTGGTGACAAAATTTTGAAGTGGGATTCCAAGAGAGAAGATAAGGGAAAACATGGGAAATTTGATAACTTATGGATGGGCCATTATCTTATTCATTCTACTGCTGGTAACAATGCTTATTTCTTGCAGGAAGTGAATGGAAATGAACTTTTTGGAGGTCCTGTCAATGGCAGGATGCTCAAACATTATTTTTCTTAACTGTACCAGTTTGAAGCTTTTATTTTTTCCTCATTGTAAATATCATATCCATGATTGCATTCAAAATTAGAAAAAGAAAAAATACAAAAACAATAAAAATAGAAAGAGGGCAGAATGAAAATAAGAAAGGTACAGCCCCATACCAAAAAAGAGAAAGAAAATCTGAAAGTGTGCAAGCTCAAATTCCACTCCTAAAAACACTGACGCAACAATGCTGAAATTCAACCCCAAGGAGAGCTGGCCAACCGTGACGTGGCTCTGTCCTCGTTTCCCTTTGTGACCTCGTTCTTCACTCCACGTGGTCTATTTTATTTTTATTTTATTTATCAATTTCAAAGAAATTGACAGATAAACTTATTCACAGCTCTCGAATGTTATATTATATTTCCCGACATATATATATAGTCCCCAATATCAAACCTTCGGCGATTAACTATATAATTGGACCTTATATTAAAAATCAACGCTTTCCGAATAAATGACTCATAAACAGACCTTGGCTCTAGGTCCCGCCTCCACAATCAATAGCCAATCAAATGTATGCCTGTACCTTAGGTTAAATTCCATGCATCTTTTTTGTGTGACCACCGTCCGATGACGCTGTGCCAGATCGACGGCTCTCGATGATATCGTTCGGCGTCCTCGTACTAACTTTAACGTGCGATGAGAATACGGAAAGGCGGTTTTGTGCGGGTCCACTTTGCCATGCATCGACAGCTCTGTGGAATCACTCCGCAACCGAGAGAAATCGCTTGTACACCAAAAGCGGTGCGATGAGGGCAATCCGCCTCCTCAAATCTACTCGTAGTTTTGCTACAGTGATTGACCAGGGTTAATGCGGGGTTACGTTATTCCTTTTGTTCATCTAACTCACGTCTAGATCGCGGTTCCGGGTTCGAAAGAAACACCCCTATTTCTTTATACAATGGGAAATCTACCAAATTAAATAGTGTTCATAGCCACACCTCCTCTACACAGACCTCGCCTGTGGTTGTATTGATTCAACATGGTTGTTCAATAAATAGAAGAGAAATGAAAGACAGATGGATGCGGAGTCGATACAGTGACTCGACTCAGTAATTATATATATATACAGGATTCAATTTCTTTGCAATTAAACAATCCTTTCATAGACAAAGATTCGAGTATCTCCAATGGCAAACAAGCTTAGAAATCATTTAACTGGAAACAATTGTAACACAAAGAGTTTATTGCAGAAATCTCTCTTCCTCTTGTTCTCTCCTTTTTTCTTCCCTCTATACATCCGAGGGATTACATTTATATACATCAACATATGTCCTTTCGGTTCCTCTGTGAGGACCGTTATGGTAACTCAAGAGCCTAATTACAATTATTCGAAAAATAAAAACATGATAGATGGACTAACTATTTGACTTCTACAACTCTAACTAATCTACTAATACAATCAGCTAAGGTATTAACACCTAGCTGTTACAATTTGAATGTTTTCCAACCCTACTAGCCACAATATGTGGACAAAACTCCTACATTGCTGGCTAGTGTCTAATTCCCCTGCATCAGACTCTCAAGTGCAATCTTCTTCATGGGCTCCTGTCCATGAGCTCTCCCACTGATCTGCCTATCTTCTGCAACATTTATTCAGTCATCCAAGTGGCATCTTTCTCTGGCTTATCCTTCCATTTGATCAAGTACTGAAAGTACTCTTGTCCTATGGTCCTTTTGAATGGTTTTTTTCCCAATATCTTCTCTGGTTGCAATGGTTGCGCTGGAGGTAGCTGCTCTTTCCACTCAATCTGTTCCTTGTCTGCTGCTCTTTCTTCTACACCATCATCTTCATACTTGTACAAATCTGCAACATTAAAAATGGGAGATATTCCAACATCAGGTGGAAATTCAATCTCATAAGAATTTGCAGAAAAATTTCTAAGTATCTTGCATGGCCCAATCTTTTTGAACTTCAATTTATTGTACTGCTTCTTTGGGAATCTCTCCTTTCTCAAGTGTGCCAAAACCAAATCTCCTACTTCAAAGTGAACTTCTTTTCTGCTCAAGTCTGCTCTGCTTTTGTATTTGATGCTACTGCCTTGTAGTTGCTGTTTCACTTGTTCATGTATGGCCTGGATCTCTGAAGAAAATTCCTCACCATCTGCACTCCTTAGCTTTGCTCTTCCCAGATTTCTTAACTCTGATATCCCTCTGGGGTGCATTCCATAAAAAATATGAAATGGACTCTGCCCTGTGCTCCTGTTTGGTGAGTCATTATATGCATATTCTGCCTGAGGAAAAATATGATCCCATTGCTTGGGATGTTCTCCTGCAAGAATTCTCAACAAATTTCCCAGACTCCTATTCACTACCTCAGTTTGTCCATCAGTCTGAGGATGATAATCTGAGCTGAAACTTAGTTTGGTACCAAGTTTCTTCCACAGTTTCCTCCAAAAGTGCCCCACAAATCTGGTGTCTATGTCTGAAACGATACTCTTGGGCAACCCATGCAATCTAACAACTTCCTTGAAGAGCAAGTTAGCAACATGGGTGGAATCACTAGTTTTATAACATGGAATAAAATGTGCCATTTTGGAGAATCTGTCCACCACAACAAAGACTGCATCATTCCCCCTCTGAGTCTTGGGCAATCCTAGAACAAAATCCATACTCACCATGTCCCAAGGCCTGTCTGGAATAGGTAAGGGAGTGTACAATCCTACATTCTGGCTCCTTCCTTTGGCATATTGACAAATCTTGCAATTCTTCACAAACTTGTCCACTTCTGCTCTCATCTTGGGCCAGTAATAGAAGTGACTTAGGTACTCATAAGTCTTATCAGTACCAAAGTGTCCAACAAGTCCACCACTATGCATCTCTTTGATCAAATTTTCTCTCATGGAACATTTTGGTACACACAGTTGGCTTCTTCTAAATAGTAAGTCCTTCTGCAGGGAATAATCCAGCCACTGGCTTCTATTTGTTACAACAGGGTTACTACATGCCTCAAATGCTTCTTTAAAATTTGGATCTGTCTTATACAATTCTTTCAGAAAATCAAACCCTACAACTTCAAAATTTGTTTCTTGAACAAGCATGTGCCTCCTACTCAAAGCATCGGCTACTTTATTGGCTTGGCCACTGATATGTTTCAAAAAAAAATTAAAACTTTGGAGATACTCAACCCATTTAGCATGCTTATGTTTCAACTTGGGCTGCTGTACAATATAATGCAAAGCATGATTGTCAGAATATAATACAAATTCCCTGGACATCAAATAATGTCTCCACTTCTTCAGTGCCTAAACAATTGCATAGAATTCCTTCTCATAAGAGGAATACTTCCTTCTAGTGTCATTCAGCTTCTCACTGAAATACGCCACAGGCCTATCATCCTGACTCAACACAGCTCCAATGGCCTCTCCACTGGCATCACATTTTACTTGAAATGGTTTTGCAAAATAAGGTAGAATAAAAACATGCTTCTCAATTATCTTTTGCTTCAAAACTTTAAAGTTTCTTTCTGCTTCAGCAGTCCACTTAAATGGCTGTTTGCTCTTCTTTATTTTCTCAATTATGGGTGCATTAATCTTACTGAAGTTTCTTATAAAATTTTGTAAAAGCTAGCAAGTCCATGGAAACTTCTTACCTCAAAAACATTCCTGGGTGAAGGCCACTCCACAATTCCCTTAACCTTTTCTGGGTCCATCTTCAATCCTTCTGCAGAAACAACAAACCCCACATACACCAACTCTTCCTTCATGAATGAGAATTTCTTCAAATTTATTAGCAGCTTCTCTTGGTGCAGCTTCTTCAAGACATGATTAAGATGCCTTAAATGTTCTTCTTTAGTTCTGCTGAAAACTAATATATCATCCAGATACACTATCACAAATTTACCAATGAATTCTTTCAATACTTCATTCATAAGTCTCATAAAATTGGTAGGTGCATTTGACAACCCAAAAGGCATTACCATCCATTCATATAATCCTTTATTTGTTTTAAAGGCAGTTTTCCACTCATCACCCTCTCTTATTCTAATCTGATGGTATCCACTTTTCAAATCTATCTTTGAGAAATATTTAGCACCACTCAAACAGTCCATTAAGTCCTCAATTCTAGGCAAAGGGAATCTGTACCTGATTGTGATCTTATTGATTGCTCTGGAATCAGTACACATCCTCCAGCCTCCATCTTTCTTTGGGCTCAAAACTACTGGTACTACACATGGACTCAAACTTTCTCTGATCTGTCCTTTGTCCACCAATTCCTGTACTTGTGTCCTGATTTCCTCATTTTCCTTGGGAGTCATTCTGTAGGCTGCCTTGTTTGGCAGATTTGAACCAGGGATAAAATCTGTCTGATGGCTGATATTTCTCACTGGTGGTAGCTCATTAGGTAAATCATCCACAACAATGTCACAATAATCATCTAACATCTCTTGGATTTCTACTGGTAAATCAGAAATCTTTGTAGAAGTAAGAACTACCTTAGGTTTGCAAACTAAAGCAAAACTTACCTCTTCTTCTTCTATCTGTTGTAGATATTCCTTCCCGCTCAGCAACAAGGTCTTTGGATAAATCACTCTGCTGGATGGCTCTCCTTCTTCCATGGGAATCAATGTATGATGTACCCCATCCTTGAAGAACTTGTAAGTGTTATTCTTGCCATCGTGCATTGCTACTCTGTCAAACTGCCAAGGTCTACCCAGCAGTATATGACATACATCCATGGGCATTACATCACATAGGACCTTATCTTTGTATTTTCCCATTTGCAGCTCTATCTCACACTGTTCTTTTACAACCAGCTGGTGCCCCTTGTGCAGCCAGGACACCCTGTAGGGAGTTGGATGCTCCCTTGTCTTCAACTTCAACTTTTCTATTACCTCAGTGGAAACCAGATTGTCTGTGCTACCACTATCAATGATTAGATGGCAGCATTTCCCTTGGACTTTGCATATGCTCCTAAACAAAGTCTTCCTTTGTGCAGTCTCAGTGACCTCTTTGGCTTGCTTCAACAAGACCTTATTCACCACCAAGGATTCTCCCCTCTCTGGAATAATTTCTTCTTCGATCTCTGCTTCTTCTCCAGCCTGGGCAACAACAGCATTCCTTGGACCAGCAAAAACATTCTCTGGACATTCGTAGTGCTTATGTCCCACTTGCTGACATCTATAACACCTCAATTCTCTACCTCTGCCTCTGTCTCCGCCTCCTCTTCCTTTTCCTCTATAAGAACCCCTTCTGCCCCTTGCATCATCCTATGTAGATGCATTCTAAGGTAAGCTACTGTTAGCTCCATCCCTGGGTGTAGCAGGCTTTCCTCTACCACCCTGACTTCCCTTCCCACGGAAAGTACCTCTCTTCTTGGCAGACTGTTTCCTCAAGAGTTTATCCTCTGCTTTCAAGGCCATTTGATAGGCCTCTTCCATTGTCTTAGGAGAGAGGAGACCAATCTCATCTTGGATCTCCAGCTTGAGACCATTCACATATCTGGCAGTCTTCTCTGGTGTGTCTTGGAATTGCTCAGCCCTTATGCTTGTTCTGTAGAATTCCTCTGTGTATTATTTTACTGTCAGCAACCTCTGTCTCAGGTTCTGAATTTTCTTATACAATGTCAAATGGTAATCACTAGGCAAGAATTTACCTTTTAATTTAGCCATCATTCTGGTCCAGCTTTTAATAGGTTGCTTGCCAACTCTCCTCCTTTCTTCCTGCACTCCATCCCACCAAAGTGCAGCATGTCCTTTCAGCTTTGTTACTGCAAACTTGACCTTCTTATCTTCACTTATTTCTTCATAATCAAAGCACTTGTTCAATTCATTTATCCAGTCCACCAGCTCCTCTGGATTCAGTCCCCCTGCATAACTCGACACTTCAATTCTGGGCTTGACTGCAGACCCCATAACAGTTCTAAGGAGTCTCATGTCAAGAGGAATTTCAACATTTTCTTTTGCTTCTTCTGTCTCAGGTTCGCTAATGTCTTCAGGATCTCTGGGCTGTCTTCACTCCATCGCATCTATTCTGGCCTCGACCCTCTGCAACATCCCCAACACCTCAGCGTTGGCAACAGGTCTTCTTCTGCCAGCACCTCTACCAACTCGGATTGCCATGTTAAAAAAACAACTAAGAACACGCTCTGATACCACAAATGACGCAACAACGCTGAAAGTCAACGCCAAGGAGAGCTGGTCAACCGTGACGTGGCTCTGTCCTTGTTTCCCTTTGTGACCTCGTTCTTCACTCCACGTGGTCTATTTTCTTTTTATTTTATTTATCAATTTCAAAGAAATTGACAAATAAAATTATTCACAGCTCTCGAATGTTATATTATATTTCCCGACATATATATATATATAGTCCCCAATATCAAACCTTCGACGATTAACTATATAATTGGACCTTATATTAAAAATCAACACTTTCCGAATAAATGACTCATAAACAAACCTTGGCTCTGGGTCTCGCCTCCACAATCAATAGCAAGTCAAATGTACGATCGTACCTTAGGTTAAATTCCATGCATCTTTGTTGTGCGACCACCGTCCGATGACGCTGCGCCAGATCGACGGCTCTCGACGATATCTCTCGGTGTCCTCGTACTAACTTTAACGTGCGATAAGAATATGGAAAGGCGGTTTTGCGCGGGTCCACTTTGCCACACGTCGAAAGCTCTGTGGAATCGCTCTGCAACCGGGAGAAACCGCTTGTACACCAAAAGCGGTGCGATGAGGGCAATCTGCCTCCTCAAATCCGCTCGTAGTTTTTCTACAGTGATTGACCAGGGTTAATTCGGGGTTATGTTATTCCTTTTTTTCATCTAACTCGCGTCTAGACCGCGGTTCCGGGTTCGAAAGCAACACCCCTATTTCTTTATGCAGCGGGAAATCTACCAAATTAAACAGTGTTCACGGCCACACCTCCTCTACATCACAGATGGACTAACTATTCGACTTCTACAACTCTAACTAATCTAATAATACAATCAGCTAAGGTATTGACACCTAGCTATTACAATTTGAATGTTTTCCAACCCTACTAGCCACAACATGTGGACAAAACTCCTACATTGCTGGCTAGTGTCTAATGCCCCTGCATCAAACACACTTCTAGTTAGTCATACAGCCTAATCATGACTAATTAGCTTTTCAATTTACTGCTGATAGGTCAGTTAATTATATTTTCAAAACAACTAAATCTTGGCTTATCAGTAATGTAGATTAGGATAGAAAAATGAAGGTTCAAACAAGCTCAAAATCTGAACCTATGAATCTCAAAAGAAGAAGGTCTCTAATTAGATCAAATCTTGAGCCAAAGATAGAAAACGAATTGGTTCTAATATGCCCAAAACTTGAACTAGGAAAGAAAGAAAGACAACTCAAACAAATTCAAAACAGAGCTGAAGAAATAATGAAGGATTTTTTTGATTTTCAGACCTCAAGCCTTCACTGTTTTGTTTTTAATTTTCTACAAATTTTAGTCTATGTGCAGCTTGTTTTTATGCCATAGATAAATAACAAGTTACACTGTTTAATCCTGGCTTGGCTGTTTTTAAATTTTTGTTTTAGAATTTAGAGAATAAAAGTCTGTCAGACAGTCTAATCCTGACAGATAATAGTTAGGTAGAGAAAATTATGAACTCAACTGCTTAATCTGAGTTCATGGAGAAATAAGGGTAGAATTATATTAGTTTCATGTTTTCAATAAAAGAATAAAATGATTGATGAAAAGGTTTTCAAGTCCAAATGCACTTCCTGAAGAAAAAATGTTAGGAAGTAGGTTGTGTAAGTAGTTGTTTGGGAAATACTTTTGCTGATGTACCAAGTTCTAATCATTTCTGTTAGCAGCTGATAAAAATATTATCAAAGTGAAAGGCATTGATCAACTTTCAGAAAATAATTGTCTGAAGTTCTTGACACCTTCAAGAAGATGTCATCCCCATGTGGAGCCACTGTTAGCCACCTATAAAAATTTTGCCATATCAAATGGTGGCTAAATCTTTTTAGCCTTCAAGAAAAAATTTCATGACCAAATTGTGAGTTCTTAAAGTCTTATGATGATAATTATCCTTTGTGATAATATTCACTACTGTTTCCATTTTAATCCTAAAGAACCTTATTGTTCACCAAGAGAAAAACTGCTTATAAAACCCCATTTTTCACCATTTATCCCTTCATCTCACCCCCACAACAATTCCATTTTAATCCTTATTTCCTTCATAAAATCCCTCCTTAAGCTTTCATCTAACCTTCAAAATCATCAAAACCCCCTTAAAACCTTATATTTCCCCTTTATTTGGTTTTAATTTCCCTTCTTTCATCTATCGGAACCCCCATTTTTGGCTTAAAAACTACTGGTTTTGGCCTAAAAAAATCATTTTTCTACACTATAAGGTCTTAGGCCCCTGAGGGTTTATATCCTTTAGCACCTTTTCCTCACATGACCTGAAGCCCCACAATCGGGCACTTAAAGGCTTAAAACCCTTTCCCAAACCTGACTTTCCCTTCTATTTTTCATTCCTGACGTACAATTTTGAAAACGAATGTGGACCGTTGATCTCTGCAGATCAACGGCCATCAGGTTATTCGGTCTCTGCCCGTCCATCATGCCTTTACATTTTCCCCGTTCAAACTCTTCTCTGGTATTAAATTGTAATCGTCCGATCATCTAATCCGACGATAGGGACGTAACGCGATGAGCCGAGACCCGTTCACTATGCGACAAGGCGCTGATGCAATCTGTTAGCCACCTATAAATTTTTGACATAGAAAACATGTCGCTAAAATGTTTCTTAGCCTTCAAGAGAGACATTTTCTTTGAAAATCTATCATTCTTGAAGCCTCCACGTGTCTTCTATCCTTTAAAAGACCTTCATTGATGTTTCCATTAAAGAACCCTGTTGTTTTGTGAAAAAGAATGCTTCAAAAGGCCTCTGTAATTACCCGTTTTCACCCATTTCACTTCATTTTAATTAAGCCTCCTTTTTCTCTTTAGAACCTCCATATACTTATAAAAATCCTCCAAAATCCTTTTAAGCCACTAAAAACCCCTTTTACAGTTTTAAAACACCCTTTTCCCCTTACCGAAAGCCAAGAAATCCCTTGAAAAACACTCATTTTGGCTTAAAAACACCCTTTTTCCATTGGGGCCTTAAGCCCCTTTCGGCCTAGCCCTTAACCCCTTTTCCCGCATATGACCCACGCCCAGGACTAGGCACTAAACCCCACCGCAAAATCACAATCAGAGCTTTTCTTTACTACCTTTTCTTTTGTTATCCCGAAATTTTCCAATGCGATGACATTTTTTCTATCGACCTCCGCTGCAATATTGACCGTCGATCTTTCGAAATCCAATGTTCGGTGCTTTATTCATCTCCGCCCATCACCTCTCTTCTTTACCCCACCGATGGTGTATGGACCGTTGATCCCTTTCTAGATTTGACGGCTAGCGCAAAATCACATTGCGCTAACCCAGCGCCCCCACTTTTCTTTCTCCCCGATGGCTGACTTCCCGATTTAATCCTGGCCGTTGAATCCACAAGAACCAACGGTCGGGATTCGTTCATTCCTTTGTTCACAGAGCCCATCATTGCTCCGCCTATTTAATATGGACCGTTGAATCCACAAGAACCAATGGCTTAGATTTAATCGTGCCCCACCCTTGTGCCCTCCGTAATTTCCCCCTCCGATCTAATCCCGACCGTTGATCTTCCTGCTGATCTGACGGTCCGCGCTAAATCGCAAATCGCAAAATCAAAGAACTGCAGAGTTTTGGCCCCCTACCTTTCTCCGATGCAATTAAATCTCTTCCGTCCATTCTGCCAGATCTAACGGTCCAGATTGCATCGCACCCCACCTTCCCCTTCCACCTTTCCACTGTTCCGCCAATCCCTGATCAAATCTTCGCTGTCCATTTCATTGATCCAATGGTCAGGATTTAATCTACCATTGGCTCTACCCACTGTATCGCCCGCGCATCTTTCCATATCGCGCTCTCATTCCCACCGTCAGATCTCCCTGCCTTTCATCCAACGGCTAAGAATGCAGATCGCGTGATTTCTGCGTCTGAGGCTTAATATTCCAAATTTACGTGATGAAAGTAGTTTTAGGAGGACACGTGTCAGGCATCGAGGTATATCGTATTTTTTTTTGAAGATTTTCAAAACCACTCTAAAGCTGCATGAGACCAGTAGTTTTCCTCTAAAAACCGCTTGTCCCCAATGTAGTCCTACTTTAATCCTGACCGTCGATTGCTTTAATTGGACGGCTCATATTGCATCACGTTCCCATCCATATTACATTCGTCAGACCTTCCAAAGGACTGCTTCGGAAGAATCTTCACTGTTGATCTCTTACGAAATTCGACGGTCCACATTCAATCTTCCTCCGCCCTCCTGGCCCCACCACCGAAAGCCTCCTATTTCATTCATTTTAACCCTTTTCCTTTGTAATCCACCCAAAAATTAAACTTTTGTGTTTTACACTAAAATTCATTTTCTTCCGCCAAACCTTCTAAACAAACTCCACCAGTGAATCCTGACCATAGATCACCACTGTCTGATCTAATCCAATGGTCCGGAACCGTCCTCGCACCAGATCTCCATGAGGCCAGTTTTCTTCCATTCCGCCATGATTTTCGCCCGTTTTTTCACCTACATCCTCCATTTTCACTGCTACGCTACCATCTCCATAGGTCTCCACAGCATCCATCCTCTCTCCCACATGGATTTATTAATATTTTTATCGTCTTTTTGCAGGGTTACAGATGGTAAAAATCATCCTCTATCTCACTATCACAGACATGGTAATACAGGGCGCAGAACGCCATTTTCAAAGCCAAAGATTGCAGAGAAGGTGCCTGTGAAGGTTCAAACGTGATTTTCAATAAAGATCAGAGTTATTAACTTTGTTTCAAACCTTCCAGTGCCATTAAAACCTATGTATCCATAGACAAGATACAAGAGAAGCGGAAAATAGTATCAGTGACAGTTTAAAGGGGTTAAAAGCTCATTATTGAAGATTAAACGCTTTAATCCAGTGTTTAAAGGACGAAGATACATATTGAAGACCTTAAAAGACATCTAGAAGGCTAATAAAGCCTAAAACTCATGAAACAAGCCATATCAGTGTTTCACATCAGTAGAATGTTCTTTCCCAAGAAAGGACAAGTTCCCATAGTGTTTTTTATTCTACATCGAGTTCCTGAGAAGATCACCACCCTGACAGATGTCCTAAGATTTCCAGAGCATTAGTTACACAGTATGGAAGGCCTGAAAGTCATTTATCTGCCTTACTTGTCCCAGTGTACAAACAAAGTACCAAATTCCAGAGAGTACTTCAAGAACATACCTTTGGAGTTATTATCAGCCTATCGAAGACCCCTAGTTCATACAAAGAGTACTAAAAGTCAATACGGGATATTAAAACAGAATGGTCCTCAAGAACTCTTCTTCCTCTGTTTTAATGTTTCATTTAAAGTTCTATCTACCTCTACAACAACTCTTTCAGCTATAAGAACTCTTCAGAAATACATTGTAAATGTTGGTTAACCGTGGATTGTGAGTTGTTTCATTGAGATAGAGTTTTGTGTGTATTAGTTGTAAAATAGGCTGGGAGATGATTTCAGACTGATATCAAGCTATTGGAAAATGATGTATGTGACTGGTGTTGCTCTTTAATATGACAAGTATGGTCATTGGATCCTGATCTAAATCAGCGGTGAAGTGTTCTATCTTGTGTTTTTTTCCCTCTGTTATGCATCACATTTCATTTCTCTGATAAGAATCAATAATCTAGCTTAGGATATACTGCTGTAAAGTACCCTAATGCTACCTTCTCTTCTTATCTTTGATGTTTTATGCTAAGTGTGTAATATAAGAACAAATTCAAGATAATTCAACTAGTATAGTAGTTGGTTTTATCCATGCTAATTGATGTATGAATTTAGAGTCTGTTTTTAGATGTTCTTGTATGGTTTTAACTGAAAGAATTGGGAAACTGGGAGATTTAGAGTTAGTTATGTCTCACTAGGGTCCTTTTACAATAGTCTGACTTTCTAAGATCCCTTAAGTTGAATGTCAAAGTCAAAGAAGGTTAAAAGTCTTTCTCTGATCTTAGGCTTCACCTTGTGTCCATCTTGAATGTTTTCTATTATCTGAAGAGTTAGCATCATTAGGAGTTTGATCATAGACAGTTAAGGCATGCCCTGTCCCTATATTTTCTCCCAAGTGGTCTCCTTGGAATGTTTCCTTGTCATTCACCTTCATTTCCTTATCATTTCATCTCATTACTATCATCTTAAGAGATCCTCTGATTTAGATGACTAGCCCATTTGAAAGCCTTGGATATTGAATTGCAAGTAAACCCTTTTATGACCCCATTGCCCAATGGACTTGTGTCTCCTTTGAATTATCTCCTTATTGCCAAAATCCTCCTTTACTCACTTCTTTACCTTACATTGAACCCTTCTTTCATGTTTCCCAACCAAATAAACAAACAAACAAAACAAAACAAACAACAACCCTTGTGCCCTATTACTAGCCTAATACCTTAAATTGAACCTCAAAGATATATATTTATTTTCCATTTATAGAGAGATCCCTCTCTGGATCTAGGATGGCTAGATCTTGAGATACCAAAGTGGTTTGATGTTGTCTTATCATTTGGTATTGCCAAATCTGCCAAATCATAGGAACCACAACATAATGGCAACTCTGTTGGGGAATTGAGTGCATTTCATCTTAGATACCCTTAGGCTCTCAGAAGACCCATAATATCTGGTTTTGTTTGGTATTTAATCACTGTGGTGGACACTAAACCTTCTTGAAACACTTTAGACCCTCCACCTGGCGACTCCACAGTTCCTAAATGACCAAAAGATTCCACTGGTGATCAGTAGGCCTGCTGATTATCTTTGTTTTCACAAGACTCCAATGGGAGACTAGTTTCATTACAACATCATCCATACCAAGGAAACACATAGGATTAAGCTTATTTTTTTGAAGATAGGTTTTCCACTCAAAGACTGTCATATCTGGCTTACTTTCTTTGTTGAGTCTTGAGGGCCTAACATACTGGCTTCAAGAACAATCCACACTAGAGCTTATCCTAATCCAAACCCACCTGAAATAATTGATAATCCAGAGAGTATTCTTAGGAATTCTCTCACATCTAAAGAATCAACTATTTTCAAACACATTAATAGAGTTAATTTAGCACCTGAAAACTTTGCAGCTCTATCAGACACCCAAATTGACTTAGACTTACCAAGTGATCTACTAAGAACACAGTCATTCAGTGCTATAGATCAGACTGACTTAGAGCCTCCAAGTTCACCACCACATAGTGGTCAGCACATTAGGGACAAAGAAACCCCTCCATCAACACCTCCTGATATTCATTTCATTCGAAACTTGGGCCTTTCTCACCCTAAATTAGCTCAACAGTGTTGGAAAAAATACTGAGAGGGGGGGGGGGGGTGAATCAGTATTTAATGCAGACAATAAAAATTTTTACTTTTCTTTTCTAAAAGCCCATACACGACTTTTCAAAAGCCAAATAGCGTATATACGCGGATATCCTTTACAGAACTCGCGTATGCACAAAGATCTAATTATGCATTCAATTCTTAACTCAGATCATTGCATTATTCAATTATCAGATATTTCATGAAGCAGTAAACAGGTGCAGAAACAACAGAATAATCATCACACATAGGCAACACACATGAACACCAGGATTTTTAGGTGGAAACCCAATTCGGGAGAAAACCACCGCTGCCGTCGTCTCAGCCTTCAATATTTATTATAAGGAAAAACTTCTTACAATCATGTACTGGTGTAGACTTATACCAGCACGCAGGCACCCACCTGCAGAAGGCTACAACCTTCTCTCGTTAACTAGCCTCACCTGGAAGGGAGCTACAACCCCCTGCTCTCGTTTACCAGCCTCACCTGGAAGGGAGCTACTACCCCCTGATATTAGCACCAGCCTCTGCTGACAGAAAGCTTCAACTATCAGACTGAAGGCTTCAACCCTCAGATCCACTGCAGACCACGTTTCATCAATTTTCAAACTGGATCATATAGCTCCAACACAACCCTTCACTTATCAACAAACATACTTTGCCCAATGCTTCAAACAGAACAGTGAAACCAGAATATCAGAGATAACCCAGACTTCAGAATAAATATGCAAGAACACATTCAACCTTGAGTAACCATCAATTTAGATATCATACGCGCTTTTCTTTAGACGGATCCACGTATATACGTGCTTTTAATGAAGCAAACCCGCGTATATATTCATACAACTTTTAAGAAAAACCCTAACAGGTCATACGCGCCTTCGTTAAAACCGATCCGCGTATACACGCGCCTTACATGAAGCGAACCTGCGTATAGATCTAGAAATGATAAACTTTGCAGAACAGACCAAATCTATGAACTTACCCAGATTTATTCAACTTCTTCAACAGATTTGCGCCAGGTCTTCATCACTTCTTTTCAGATCATCCTAGAGATTCACCATTTCAAGATCTAGAGATCTTGAACCTTTATCATATTCATAGAAGCATCATAGATTAGGATCTATCAATTGAGAGCAGAGTTCAACCATGCAAATATACTTCAGAGTGAAGTATTCATTAAAGCCCAGACGCTTGCTCACCCTTTGCACAATGAAATTCTTCTCCTTATATAGAATTAGCCTTTTTCAATACCATGAGTCAAAACCACATTACTTCCGATGGTTTTCCTGGACGGGATCAAATAGACAATCCAGCGCTCAATACAATGGGTCAATACCATGGTAATGCCCCTTGGTATTCTAATTTTGGAGCGCAAAATACCATACGCGACTTGGTACGTACTTATCCGCGTGCATACGCGCTTTCTCCTTGACAAACCCGCGTATGCCTTGAAACACACATTTTTCATAATTGCTTTGTCCCTCACTGATATTTCCTTCTCTGGTACTTCTGAGCTACTTGTAGAACATCAGATTTACATCATTAATAAACTCATCAAGCATCAAGAACATTTGCAATAAGAGGTTGCCATCATCTTCATCAAGTGATAATAGATAAATACATTAAGCATAAAGATATTCTCCCCCTATTCAAACATCATGTCACTCTCCCCCTTTGACATCAAGGGAAAAGGGCGGATCAAAACCAACACAAGGTTTTTCACCTCATGTAGAAAGAAGAGCGCTGTAGATCTGATGTACATTGAAGTTACCATGCTCCCCCTGAGTTCATGCCGAATGTTCAAACATATTTTTCAATGAAGTACATGACTCTATGACCTTCTTATCACCAAGGACTCATACTTACATCAAAGATCCAAGAAAGTGGATTTACATATGAGACTCAAGTACCCAACCAAGAGGGTTTACACATTTTGACTCAACTACCCAACCAAGTGGGTTTACAAATTTGAACAAGTCCTTACATGACTTAATATTACAATTTTACATCATAGATCTCAACATGACCTTTTCATCAAATTACAAATATGACTTTTCATGATCAATACCAGAAGGACCTCAAGAGAGAGATCATATTTCAGAACCATCATAATGCCAACAATGCATTATACTCAGCAAGACTAATGCTTCTCCTAAAAATGTGCATCCAAGCCTCCTTTCCATATGACAAAAGCTCCCCCTTTGCTTGTGCATCCTGAATAATTTCAACAGCAAATCATCAAGGCATCTTCATCCAAAAACATAGAATGAAACAGAAATATAAGAGCTGAAAAACCACCAGAGACTTTAAAAAGCATCAGAGATACCAAACAGCACCATAGCTTGTGCTGAAGAAATGCTGACTCAGAAAAAATGTCAGCAACCACACATACACAGTTTTCTGTGTTTGAACTCGCATATATACGCGACTGTCTTTTAGGAAACCTGCGTATCCAAATTAATCTTCAGAATTTTAATCAGATCCGATCCTATGCATGGCAGAGACTACTCCCAGCTTTTGTCTGAGATATTCGAACACTTCCCTGGGCAGAGGTTTGGTAAATATATCAGCAACTTGTTCTTTGGAGGGAACATACTCCAACTTCACCTTTTGTTCAAGCACTTGTTCATGTAAGAAATGATACTTTATGGGAATGTGCTTGGTCTTGGAATGCATAGCAGGATTCTTTGAGATACTGATGGCACTTGTATTATCACACATAATGGAAATAGGAGGTGAACATTTGATTTGGAAATCTTGTAAGGTTTGCATCATCCAAATAAGTTGAGTGCAACATGATGCGGAAACCACATACTCTGCTTCTGCTGTAAATAAGGCAATAGAGCTTTGCTTCTTGCTGAACCAAGATACTAACCGGGGCCCCATATAGAATGCACCAACACTAGTGATTTTCTGATCATCAACATTTCCAGCCCAATCTGCATCAGTGTAAGCATGAAGAGTAAGATCAACATTATTTGGATACCATAGTCCAAATTCTTGAGTTCCTTGCAGATATTTGAATATTCTTTTGACAGCCTGAAGGTGAGATTATTTTGGATTAACATGGAATCGTCCAACAATCCCAACTGCATGCATAATGTCTGGTCTAGTCCCAGTGAGATAAAGTAGACTTCCTATCATAGATCTGTAATCTGGTTGGTTCACCATGGGAGAATCATCATGAGAACTGAGATTACATCCGGTTATCATTGGTGTACTTACAGGTTTGCACTCTTCCATGCCATACTTCTTCATAATTTGCTTAAGGTATTTTTCTTGTGATAAGAATATACCATCTGCAGTTTGATGCACTTGCAAGCCAAGAAAGAATGTTAGTTCCCCAAGTAAAGACATTTCAAATTCTTGTTGCATGACGGAAGCAAATTTCTGACTCATAGATTCTTCATTACTTCCAAAAATGATATCATCAACATATGCAACCACAATCAATAGTTTATCATTTTCAATTTTTGTGTATAAGTTGCTATCAGCAGACCCCTTTGAAAATCCTTGTTGATGAAGATATTTGTCAAGGCGATAATACCATGCCCTTGGAGCTTGTTTGAGACCATATAGAGCCTTTTTAAGTCTACAAACAAGATTTTCATCATTTCCAAAAATGAATCCTTTTGGTTGTTCTATATAAACTTCTTCTACTAGATCACCATTGAGAAATGCAGATTTAACATCCATTTGATAAACTTTGATTTGTTGAAAACTTGAAAAATCAAGAAACATTCTTATGGCTTCGAGTCTAGCTACAGGAGCAAAAGTTTCTTCAAAGTCTATACCTTCTTGTTGAGTATACCCTTTGCAAACAAGTCTAGCTTTATTTCTTATGACATCCCCATTTTCATTTAACTTGTTTTTGAATATCCATTTAGTTCCAATGACATTTTCATTATGAGGTCTTGGTACTAATTCCCAAGTGTCATTTTTTTCAATTTGATCAAGCTCTTCATTCATGGCTTGAACCCAACATTCATCTTTGCTAGCTTGATTGACATTGTGTGGTTCAATGGTGGATAGAAATGCCAGATAGCTAGAGGATCCTACAAGAGTCCTTCTTGTTTGTACACCTGATGCCTTATCTCCCAAAATATGAGATTCTGGATGATTCTTCTGAACATATCTGGAAGGAGCCTTTTCAGATAAATCATCTTCAGGTTCTTCATTGGATCCACTGTCTATATCATTCCTATTTGATGTAGAAGGACAATAGTCACCATCATCTTCTTCTGTTGTTTGTTTTCTTCTTTAGGGGCTGCAGGAGACTCATCAATGACAACATCAATACATTCAACAATCTTTCGAAGCCTTTTATTGTAACATTTGTATGCTCTGCTTGTAGATGAGTAACCAAGAAGTATCCCTTCATATGATTTAGGTTCAAACTTGCCAAGCTTTTCATCATTATTTTTGATAAAGCATTTACTTCCAAAAACTCTAAAATGCTTCACAGAGGGAGAGTTACCATACCAGAGTTCATATGGAGTTTTGTCACTATTTACCCGAACATGTGCCTTGTTGAGAATGTTTGCTGCTATATGTGATGCTTCTCCCCAGAAAATTTCAAGTGTTCCAGAATCATCAAGCATAGCTCTAGCCATTTTTTGAATTGTTCTATTCATTCTTTCTGCTACGCCATTTTGTTGTGGAGTGCCAGCTACAGAAAACTGTCTTTTTATGCCATGTTGTTCACAAAATTAAAGAAATTCATTTGATGTATATTCTCCTCCTCGATCAGATCTAAGACACTTTATTTTTAGATCTAATTCATTTTCCACCAGTGCTTTGAAAATCTGAAATTTTTCAAATGCTTCATCTTTGTGTTTAATCAACCCAATCCAACACATTCTAGAAAAATCATCAATAAATAAGATATAGTATTCTTCCCCACGTGGTGAATTTTTCCTCATAGGTCCACAAATGTCAGTATGAATGAGTTCAAGAGGCTTACTTGATGATCCTTCTTTGGCATTAAATTGTACTCTGGTCTGCTTACCGAATTGGCAAGATTTGCATATGATACTCTCTGGTAGAGTAATATTGGGAAGACCACGAATAGCATTAAGTCTGCTTGATTTGTTGATTTGAGAGAAGCTTAGATGCCCCAACCTTCTATGCCATAGCCAGTTTTCTGAAGATTTACTCAAGTAACATTGTTCTTTGCAGTTCTTTAATACATACAGGTTGCTTGGAGTTCTTTTTCCTTTTATAATAGTTTTACCTGTATCGAGATCATGAACCACACATTATTTTGAACTAAAGACAACTTCAGTTCCTTGATCACACATTTGACTTACACTTAACAGGTTATGTCTTAATCCATCCACATACATGACATCATTAGCCTTCACCTTTTCTTTTAGAAATACAAACCCTTTTCCTTTAATTACAGCAGGGGTATCATTTCCAAATGTAACTTTCTTTTCCTTTTCTAGAGCATTATATGCAAGAAGTTTTCTTTTGTCACCTGTCATGTGTCTTGAGAATCCACTATCAATGTACCATTGATTTTCTTCACCTTCTGCAAATAATGCTATCCCACAATTTTCAACCTGTAATTCCTTCTTTTTCCATACTTTGGAACTTGAAGGAAAATCCTGTTTTGGCTGGACTTTTCTCCTGCATTCAGATTCTAAATGGCCAAAGTTATTGCAATAAGTACATTCAACTTCATTTTGAAGAGGAGAAAATTTGTTATAGGTGTTTTTCTTTGGTTCAATATCCATCCTTTTCTTTCTTGCTTCTCTTGTCATGATGGTTTTATAGGCAACACATTGAACATCTTTATGACCAAAATTGTGACATGAGAAACATTGTCCATTGAAGTAGAAATTTTTGCGATCATGAAATCTTCTATTTGAATTTACCTGTTGGTTGTAGCTTCTTTGAAAGACATCCCTGTTAGTGTTCCTTGAATTGTGATGATCATGCTTTACATGTAAAGATTCTTTATTCCCTTGCTGAGTGGCTGAATGTAGTAAACCAACTGTAGCTTCTTTTAGATAATTTGGTGCTGAAGCCTGAGAGGATTCTCTGGTATATCCAAGACCTGTCTTTATAAGAGGAGAATGTTGTACCTTGATAATCTCATCTAAGGTTTCAGATCCTTTAGCAAATCTAAGATTCAGAGCCTTTACTTTCTCAAATTCTTTTCTTTGACTTACCACTTCACATTCTAATTTCTCAATGTGTTTCTTTGCTTCTTCAACCTGCTTTTCCAGAGTCTCTATGGTTATTTTCTTTTCTTCTAAGATAATTTTACATTCTTCTAAGCATATTTTGAGTTGATTTTTTTTTTCAAGGAAATCATTTTCCTCTAGAGCATCCACAAAAGTATCCTTTTCATCTTTAGAATCAAATGCCATGAGAAGTCTAAGATTTTTTTCACATTCTTCCTCACTATCAGAGAACCCATCACTGTCTTCATGAGTATAGTAAATTTTGCTAGATCGGTGCTTATTCCTTCTTGCTAGTTCTTTCCCTTTTGCAGATGTTTCTTTATAAGGACACTTAGCAGCATAATGACCAACTCTTCCACAATCAAAAAATTTGAAAGGAAGCTTACCTCTGAACCGTCCTGTGCCAAGTTGAAGTTTCTTTACAAAATTTGCCTCATCTTCTTCTGAGATATATCTAGATCCTTCTGCTTTTTGAACTTCTTTCCATTTTGTAGAAGCTTTAAAAACAACTTCTTTGACTTCAGATGGTCCTCCTCTCCTCATTTCATATGCAGTTAGTATGCCATGAAGTTGCACCACAGTAAGAGTTTGAAGATCCTGTTTTTCTTCAAGAGCAGAGACTTTTGATTCAAATTTTGCTGTTAGTGATCTTAAGATTTTCTCAACCAAAGTGGATTCTGCTATGGTTTCTCCCAAGTTTCTCATACAATTGACAATATCATCAAGACATAAAAAGAAACTAGCAATACTCTCATCATTATGCATTCTCAAGTTTTCATATTCAATTCTGAGAGTTTGGAGTTTTGCACTTTTTACCTTTGCATCACCTTCATAACTTAGGATGATTTTGTCCCATATTGCCTTTGCTGTATTTAGCTGCATAACCTTGACAAATTCTGATTCAGTTAGACTTCCCAATAGTGCATTGACCGCCTTTGCATTTGTTTCATAATTCTTCTTTTCCATCAGATCTGTTGGTATTGCGGCTGGATATTGATATCCTTGTTCAACAATGGCCCATATATCTGCTCCCATAGACTGAAGATAGGATCTCATCCTTATTTTCCAGAAGATTAAATTGTTTCCGTTAAAGAGCGGAGGCTTGATAGATGCTGTTCCATCTTGATTGCTCATCTTGCTTGATCTTCCTTCTAGCGGCTAAGCTTTTTCAGAAGGACCTTGCTCTGATACCAATTGTTGGAAAAAATACTGAGAGGGGGGGGTGAATCAGTATTTAATGAAGACAATAAAACTTTTTACTTTTCTTTTCTAAAAACCCATATGCGACTTTTCAAAAGCCAAATAGCGTATATATGCGGATATCCTTTACAGAACTCACGTATGCATAGAGATCTAATTATGCATTCAATTCTTAACTCAGATCATTGCACTATTCAATTATCAGATATTTCAGGAAGCAGTAAACAGGTGCAGAAACAACAGAATAATCATCACACATAGGCAACACACATGAACACCAGGATTTTTAGGTGGAAACCCAATTCGGGAGAAAACCACCGCTGTCGTCGTCTCAGTCTTCAATATTTATTATGAGGAAAAACTTCTTACAATCATGTACTGGTGCAAACTTATACCAGCACGCAGGCACCCACCTGCAGAAGGCTACAACCTTCTCTCGTTTACCAGCCTCACCTGGAAGGGAGCTACAACCCCCTGCTCTCGTTTACCAGCCTCACCTGGAAGGGAGCTACTACCCCCTGATATTAGCACCAGCCTCTGCTGACAGAAAGCTTCAACTATCAGACTGAAGGCTTCAACCCTCAGATCCACTGCAGACCACGTTTCATCAATTTTCAAACTGGATCATACAGCTCCAACACAACCCTTCACTTATCAACAAATATACTTTGCCCAATGCTTCAAACAGAACAATGAAACTAGAATATCAGAGATAACCCAGACTTCAGAATAAATATGCAGGAACACATTCAACCTTGAGTAACCATCAGTTTAGATATCATACACGCTTTTCTTTAGACGGATCTGCGTATATACACGCTTTTAATGAAGCAAACCCGCGTATATATTCGTACAACTTTTCAAAAAAACCCTAACAGGTCATACGCGCCTTTGTTGAAACCGATCCGCGTATACACGCGCCTTACATGAAGCGAACCTGCGTATAGATCTAGAAAAGATAAACTTTTCAAAACAGACCAGATCTATGAACTTACCCAGATTTATTCAACTTCTTCAACAGATTTGCGCCAGGTCTTCATCACTTCTTTTCAGATCATCCTAGAGATTCACCATTTCAAGATCTAGAGATCTTGAACCTTTATCATGTTCATAGAAGCATCATAGATTAGGATCTATCAATTGAGAGCAGAGTTCAACCATGCAGATATACTTCAGAGTAAAGTATTCATTAAAGCCCAGACGCTTGCTCACCCTTTGCACAATGAAATTCTTCTCCTTATATAGAATTAGCCTTTTTCAATACCATGAGTCAAAACCACATTACTTCCGATGGTTTTCCTGAACGGGATCAAATAGACAATCCAGCGCTCAATACAATGCGTCAATACCATGGTAATGCCCTTTGGTATTCTAATTTTGGAGTGCAAAAGACCATACGCGACTTGGTACATACTTATCCGCGTGCATACGCGCTTTCTCCTTGACAAACCCGCGTATGCCTTGAAACACACATTTTTCATAATTTCTTTGTCCCTCACTGATATTTCCTTCTCTGGTACTTCTGAGCTACTTGTAGAACATCAGATTTACATCATTAATAAACTCATCAAGCATCAAGAACATCTGCAATAAGAGGTTGCCATCATCTTCATCAAGTGGGTTGCCATCAAGGACAACATTTAGCATCATATTGCCAACAAACAGTGTGTTGCTGGTCCTAGCATTTTTTTCATCCATATACCAGCTACTCAAGCTAATCCTTTACCTCCACAAAACACCATCATGGCAGCATGGTACGCCCCCTTGGTGTTACCACAGCCTTTGGCTCCACTACCCAATGATTATCAGTCAAAAATCCCTCATTTCACTGGGAAGGAATCTACCACAACTCAACATCATGTAGATAGGATGGAAGATGCCTTTTACTATATGGAAATTGAAGATGAAACTATCAAAATGAGGATCTGTGCTCAGAGTTTAGGAGGAGAGGTAAAGAAGTGGTTTAAAGGCTTACCTCCTAATAGCATACATGACCTTCCCTCTTTGCATCAAACTTTTATAAACAAATGGGAAGTAAAAAGCAACCCTCTCCAAATCCCAGTAGAATACAAGAATCTCAAGAGAAATCAGGGAGAGAGTGTCCATGACTACTCTACTAGATTTAACAGTGTCTACAACGCTCTTTCACCACACATGAAACCTCCCCAAGGAATGGCCCTAGTGAAATACCCTGAAGGCTTTGATGCTGATATGGCTTACCATATTAGGGAGAGAGATTATGACACATTAGAAGACATGCAGAAAGGAGAAGTGAGTGTAGAAGCAAACCTGATTGAAAAAAGAGCCAGAATGAGGGCGAAGAAGAAGGTAACCTATAGGGATGACAACATAGCTTCTTCATCTGATCCCAAATATGATAGTCTAGCCAAAAACATGGAGAGGATGGAAAGAATGATGGACAAAATGGTGATTCAAGTCAACAATTAGAATAGAAACCAAAATTAGAACCAGAACCAAAATTTTAGGAGAAACAATCCCCCAAATAGACAAAGGGACTCTGATCAACAAGTCATGCCTCCATTCCAAGAGAACTTCCTTGATGAGGATGAGGGAATAATAGAAGAATCAGAGGGAACTACCATAAACATGGTGGAAGTAGATAACCAAGGTCACACCTTTTCTACAGAGGATAATCAGACCTCATACTCACATTGGGATGAGGAAGGGTTAGAATCTAAAGATTATAGGTTAGGATTCGAAAATTCCATCATGCAGGTTCGAGAACAATATGATCTTAGAAGAAAGAAGAACATAGACACTCCCAAAACAAAATATTCTGAAATCACCATTAAGAAAAGACCTAAAAAAACTCCTAAAGTGACTGCTGAAAGTAACAAATCAGCAACTGAGAGTTCTGGAAAAAACAAAAAAAAAGACATCCAAACTACTGATAAATGAAGTCAAGAAACTAGCAGCACTAGCATTGCAGCTAATGCTCCTGATAAAATAGCTTCAAACATTGTACAGTGAGAATCAACAAGCTGATTCTGCCAATAAAATAGTGGCCAGTAAAACAGAATTGAACGTTTCAAAAATTCAGTCTCCTTTCAATTTGGAAAGTGAGATAGCCAAAATCAAAATTTCTGTTCCACTCACTGAGTTGGCTACTCAGGATGTATATAAAGGTCAAATTTTGAAAGCTTTAAACTTAGGATAAAACAGTGACACTGTCAATTTGAATGATGACCAACCAGCTCTTTTGTTTGGCCCAAATATTGATGGGAAATTTCAGGAAGGGGTGATACCTCCTTTCTATGTCAGCCTTAATATCCACAACAAAATCCTGCATAATTCTATGCATGATTCTAGGGCTTCACACAACCTTATGCCAAAAGTGATTATGGAGAAGCTGGGCCTAGAGATAACTAGACCCTATAAGGACTTATATTCCTTTGAATCTAGCAGAGTGAAGTGCCTTGGCCTAATCAAAGATCTTTGTGTGAATTTGACTCAAATCCCAGCCAAGTGCATGGTTATGGATGTTGTAGTAGCAGATGTACCTCCTAAGTATGGCATGTTGTTGTCAAGATCATGGGGTGTCAAGCTGCAAGGTCCAATGCATATGGACGGGACATATGCCACTATCCCTGTCTTTAGCCAGCTTAGAAGACTATATAGAGAGGCACACATGAAATTTATGGTTAGCAGCCCAGAAAAACCAGAGAATTCCCCTCTCTACTCTATCCACGTAGACCTAGACTCTTTTATCCTTTATAATGATGAGTTTACTGATGAACAAGAGCTAGGAAACACAGATTTAGATAACAAAGTAGAAGCCAAAAAATTGAACATAATGGCAACTCTATAAATAGAGGAAAACAAGAGAGAAACCCTTGAACAGTGTGCTAAATCAAAAAATTAGAGTGAAAAAAACCAATATTGCAAACAACGAATTAATCATCACTCTGAACTATATGAAAGTCCTAAAGAACAAAACATGACACTACACAATGGTGAACATAGCATCAGGGATGAAACTGATAACAATTCTGCAAACAATCCATTGTGGAAAATGAACTTTGATGGATCTTGCACTAGACAGAATGCAGGAGCTGGGGTATGGTTGCACAATTCTGAAAATAACTATGCTGAGAGCCATGCTTTTAAACTAGACTTTAAGTGCACAAACAACATTGCAGAGTACGAAGCTCTTCTCTTAGGATTGCATTTATTGAAAAAACTAGGAGCTAAGAGAATAGTTGTTCAAGGAGATTTAGAATTAGTCATCAAAAATATATCAACGAAGAGTACACTACAAAGCATCCTAGATTAAGGGAATATAGGAATGATGCTATGTATCTGTTGAAAACATTTGTGGAGTATGAGCTTGTATTTGTCCCTAGGAGTCAAAACATTATTGCAAATGGATTGGCTTGCGTTGCTAGTTCATATCAGAAATCACCTAGTGACAAACAAATCATTATTCAAACAAAATATAGACCTACAGTGCCAGATAATGAGAAATATTGGCAGGTCTTTGAGGGTGACAAACAGATAGAGGATTTCTTGCTCTGCAGGGATGAGTTTGAGTTACCTGACTCAGACTCTAAATCCGATGAAAACTGTTCAGATAAAGAGCCCGCTAATGAATAAAAACCGACCCCCACTGCAGAAATAAACATGTTAACCAAAGAATTCAAAAAACAAACTGAAGAATACATGAAAATAGATAAAGAAGACATTGAGGTGCTACAGTCCAAAGATAAGAACATACCCAGAGGATTAGCACCCTTAGAGGACCTTTTTGACTTTAATGACGTGGCAAAGAAACCCACTATAGAACACTCCAAATCAGATGTTGAAGAATGCAATATAGGCAGCAAGGATAAGCCTAAGATGATTAAATTGGCCAAAACTTTGCCAACACACATCAAGAAGAAATACATTGATTTATTTAAAGAGTTTTCTGATGTGTTTGCTTGGAGCTATGAGGAATTAAAAGCCTATGACACAAAGATTATCCAGCATAAGATCGCATTGAAAGAAAACCAAAAACCCTTTAGGAAAAAATTGCACAGAATTAACCTAGTACAACTGCCTCTAGTGGAAAAGGAAATCAAGAAAATGTATGAGGCAAGAATCATAGTGCCTGTGAGGTTTTTTGAATAGGTATCTAACCTAGTCGTTGTAAGGAAAATGACAGGAGAAATCAGACTGTGCATTGATTTTAGAAACCTTAATAGAGGCTCCCTAAAGGACAATTACCCTTTACCTAAAATGGAACACATCCTACAAAAGGTAGTTGGTTCAAAGAGGATTTCTCTATTAGATGGTTTTTCAGGGTATAACCAAGTCTTAGTACTCCCAGAAGATCAACTAAAAACAACTTTCACCACTCCATGGGGCACTTTCATGTACGTGAAAATGCCTTTTGGACTAATGAATGCTGGTGCAAATTTCCAAAGAGCTATGAACCTCACGTTTTCAGAGGAAATAGGGCACTGCATTGTAATTTATCTCGATGACATAACAATTTATTCAAAAACTGATGAAGAGCACCTTAAACATCTAAGAAAGGTCTTTGAAAAGTGCAGAAGGTTTGGGCTATCTTTAAATCCCAAAAATACTGTTCGGCCACCAAGAAGGTAAGCTTCTGGGCCATATTATATCAGAAAAGGGGATTAAAATAGACCCAAAAAGAGTTGAGGGAATACTGCAGATTAGCCACCCAAGAAACATAAAATAATTGTAGTCCTTTATTGGGAAAATTAACTTCTTGAGGAGGTTTATTCCCAGCTTAGGAGAACTCCTGAGAAATATGACAAACATGCTTAAGAAACAAGTAGGAGTTAATGGACTCTAGAGGCCAAAAAATCCTTCAAACTGGTAAACCTTGCCCTTACCCGAGCACCGGTTCTAATCAGCCCAGATTTCACAAAAGATTTCCTTATATTCTCCTTTGCATCAGAGCATACTGTGGCTGTTGTCTTGCTGCAGAAAAACCCAGAAGGCCAAGAACAGTCAATCACTTTCTTTAGCAAAGCATTGAGAGATGCACCCTTGAAATATAATATAATGGAAAAACAGGCTTATGCTTTGGTAAAGGCCTTAAAATATTTCAGGGTGTATATTCTGCATTCTCACATCATTACTTATGTCCCTAACATAGTGGTGAAAGATATTTTGTCAGAAGATCCAGATGGAAAACGAGGTAAATGGATTGCAGTGATATTAGAGTATGATTTGGAGATCAAACCCACAAAACTCATCAAGGTTCAAGGCTTGGCACAATTAATGGCTGAATCTAACTTACAAGCCCTTGACATAAACATGGTAAATTCCTTGGATGAACATGAAGGACTGCCTGCTCCTACTGTTGAAGAACAATTCCAAAAATCACCTTGGTATGCTGAAATCTTGTATGTCATTACAAATCTCAATGCCCCTCCTGATTTATCAAAGACAAAAGAAAGGTTTTTAAAGTTAAAAGCTAGAAATGATTGCATTTTAAATGAATTTTTATACTGGAAAAATGCAAATGGTTTGTTGCTTAAAGGTCTGCTAGAAGTCGATGCAGAGAGGGTCAAACATGAGTTCCATGAAGGAGAGAGTGGAGGTCATTTATACTGGAAAACCACAGCCAACAAAATCCTTAGGGCTGGTTTTTACTGGCCAACACTTTTCCAAGATGTACATAAAATGATAGTTGCCTACCATAAGTGCCAAATCTTTGAGGGCAAAAGAAAACTCCTTCTTTACCATTACAACCCATCACTGTAGAAGCTTCCTTTAAACAGTGGTGCCTAGATTTCATAGGAGAAATCCATCCTGCTTCATTTGCCCTGCACAAATGGATTCTCACAGCCACAGACTATTTCAAAAAATGGATAGAGGCCATAACTTCCAGGAATGCTACAGATTTTTTCATTATAAAATTCCTTGAAGACCATATCCTATCTAGATTTGGCTGCCCTAGGAAGATTATTAATGATAATGCTGCTGCTTTTGGTTCCAAGAAGATGATTGATTTTTGTCACAGATATCAGATTGCACTTGGTCATTCTACTGCTTATTACCCTCAGGGTAATGGGCTAGCAGAATCATCAAATAAAATTTTGGTGACCATCATCAAGAAGCTACTTGAAGAGAACAAAAAATCATGGCATAACAAGTTAGTGCATGCTTTGTGGGCAGACAGATTGACTACAAAGAAATCCATTGGAATTTTCTCATACCAGTTGTTAGTGTCCCGTGATTTGGCTGATTGGCAAGCCAAATGACAGTGTAACATCAAACCAATCTTTGGAGTCCAAGGACCTAGCTTTCCTGGACTCAGAGAGGGCTTTCTCTATATGTGTAAAGGATATCTGTATGTTTTACTTATTGTGTTCTGATTTTAGGCTAGTTATGAAGTAGGTTTTTTGGTTTTGGTTTTTAGGTTGTGAGGGATGAAACTGATCAAAGATATAAGATAGGTAAAAATATGTCAGATCAACTGGGCTATGGGGTCGAAAAGGTATAGAAAGCTATCAGACGGTGATACAAGGCTGTTGAAGGGCCGATTTGATTCGAGGTAGAAAGGATCTTTGGGCAAAATGGAATAAAATGGACATCAAGTTTGGGAAAAACAAAGGATTTCAAGCGTAACTAGTTTAGTAGCTAACATAAACATGGTAGGGCAAACCATTAATCAATACATAGAAATAAACATTCAAGCCATGCATAGAGATATATAACTCTCTAACTTTGGGAAATGACTATCAGACTTTGGGGAAATACACTTAAGAGAGAAAAACAACTCAAAACACTATGCTGGAATGCCTAAACACAATACTTCAAGTTATTGGGTACTTTGAAAACAAGATTGCATAGTCTTAGGAAAAGGGCAAGATCGGAACAAGACCTCCTTGGTTCAACAAATGACAATATAATCAGTCAAGGATAAATTTCATGGATGGAGCTATGGCTAGCCATGAGTAAGCAGGGTGTACCATAAATCATACTTAGCATGCATAAAACCATGAATGAAATAAGCAACAATATTCTCAAGTTATTAAAGAGCAATCAAGAATTCTTTAATGTGACTAAGGAAGAAGAAAACATGGAAGCTATGAAGAAACAAGAAATTTGAGGTACCTCCAAGGGCATGTCTCAAATTTGTTCTCTACTGATCTATAGCAAGCAAGAAACATGGATTCATGAATGAAAACTAGAAAACAAAATAAATAAAGAAACACTATACCATTCTACCAAGTCATGGAATCCAACAAAAATGCTCTTTCATCATCCAAGAACATCCAAGAGACTATCCAAGAGCATGAGACAAGTATTTCTTCCAAAGCTTATATGACCATATATTGCTTCTATATCAATTTCAGCCTTCTATTACAATGAATCCTCTTGGAATATATAGGCCAAAGAGGAGGAAAACCAACCAAGGCAACTAGCTAGCCATTGGTTCAAAATAAATATCTAAACTTGTCCTTGAGGCTTTGCAAAGCCCAAGGCACAAAATATCTCATAAAATATCTAAAAAATGATAAAAGAGGGAATTAAATTGACTTTTCATAATTTCTCATGTGCAAAAATAGCTAAACGCACATGAGGAAAGATCAGTTTTGAAAGGTTCAATTTTTACAAAAATACTCAAAAAATACATCAGCAAAAGGTCCCCTGACTTGTCGGCAACTTTTGGCAGCCTTCCCGATGTCAAAACGAGGCTCATGATAGCTCCTTGGAAAGCTCTGAGTGTCTAATTTCTGGAACAACTTGAATTTTCCCAATATGATGCCTGAAAGTCCTCCAAAAACAGGCTTGTGTGAAAAACACCCAGAAAATAAACCTTGCTGATAGACGGGGCAGAATGTTGAAAAAGTGAGTGTTTTTTGTATCTTTGGGGGACCAAAATAACTTCAAATGCTCTGAAAATTTCTAAGTAGATTCCCCTGAATTTAATGCATCCAATGGTACCACTCTCAAGAGTTTAGGATGCTCCAAACCAAAATGGCGACGCCCATGATTTTATGCAATTAGGCCCAAAAATGTCAAAAAACAAGAACATGTCAGAATTTGCTTAATTTTGGTGAGAAAGTCCCTCAAGGATTTTTAGAAACATTTTTAGAAGCTCGGGCCAAAATTCCAAGCCTAGAGGTGTCTTTTTCCTTTTATCTCACTGGGCGCCCTCTTTGGGCAGTTTTGAGCTTTTCTTGGTTTTCTTCTTCGTTGTTTGGCATTCTAGCTTTGATGAAGAAGTCATGGCCCCTTGCCTAGGAGAGGAAGCTAGCACATGCTTTGGAGAATTCCCTTCATGATCCATGTCTTGTATTTTCTTGCCCTCATCAGTTCTTGCTTGAGGGTTGCCTTGTTTGTCTTTGTCACTGATTTCTTCATGACTGTCATGCTCTTCCTCTGTATTGGCTGCCATAATGTTCCTTTTCATCATTGCCTCACTGCCCATCACTTTGCCCTTCATTAGAGGAATTGTGCTTCTGATACTCTTTACTTGCTTACCAAGGCAAACTGATTTCCAAATGTTACTGGAAACAATCCCCCAACACCAACTTTGTGTTCCTTCTAAATCACTGTTTTGATCAATGTAAATTTGTCTCAAAGCTGTGCAACATGTTTTCTTTGGTATTAGGCCCCTGCTCCTCTGTAAATACTGCCCTTTCCCTTTGTATGCCAAACAGCCATTATTTATAATGAAAAGTGCACAGTCAGACAAGATGAATACATAGTCAAGTGACTTTCTATGTTAGGTAGGTCACCAAGATCTTTGTGTTTTGGTGTGAGAACAAACAACCTTGTAGCAGACACAACACCCCTCCTAGCCGAAATGCTACTCTTGTATTCATTATTCCTCACACAGAGTTTGACAATACCTCCAAATGGCAAGTTACAGCTTCATACACTAATTCTGCTTTGTGGAACAAAAGAAAAACACTGTTTTTGCCTTTTACCACACTGAGGAAACCGTTTTGAAATGAGAAAACACTTAACAATAATCACTGTTATCTGAAAATAGGCCCATTGTTTTCATTTTTCAAACTCTGTTTTTCTGCTTTTAAACAGTGCTTCTACCTTTCATCATTGTTTTGAGGGTAGCTACTGGGATTTTTATATCAATAGATACGTACCATGTTACCAGGTTTACCTTGGACAAACAACAACACAGCATTTTCGAGTTTTTAATATAAAACACATTTCTCCTTACAATACTCAACACTGTGCTTTATATCATGAGTTTCATATTTTCACTCCCTCTTAGCAGTCTTGAAAAGAGAAATGAGGCACATAGAATACCTTTGAAAACGATGATGGCGTTTGTTTGGTCAATTTAGTGTGTCCTAAATTGCTACATTAATTTATCAATCTGGGATTCGTAAGCTGATGAAGTGCGGCGCACTATATGTGCAAGATAACCTATTTCTTAACTTTTTGTCGTTTTTGGTTTTCTAAGGTGAGATGGAAATTCTAAAATAAAAACAAGTATGGTTATGTTTGTTCAAGGAAATTATATCCTCTATAATGATTTACCAACTTGAAACTTAAAAAGGAATTTGAAACTTATAATGACAAAACTTGAAAGGAAATGAAAATGTGCTGCTGAAATGAAAAGGTGCTACTAGTATAATAAATCAAAACAGTGAACTATTGAGCATGAAAACCAAACTATTCTTGCTGCTGTCTAAACACAAAAGAAACTATGCTTAAAGAAATCCAAAATTGCAACAAAGTAAATCTAAACCAGATTACATCAACTTGTCTTCTGATCCTTCATCATTAGTCCAGCTATGATTTTCGGAAGTAACCATAAACAACTTGAGTAACTGATATCTAACTTGCAGAAAGTAAATTAATATCAAACCATACATTCATAATTCAATCCCTCACCATCAGTCCAGCTGTGGCTTTCGGAGGTAACTGAAGATGTCATGCACAATTTAATATTTCTAAATTTGCAGAAAGGAAACTAATACCAAACTACACATTTCATAATACAATCCCTCACCATCAGTCCAGCTGTGGCTTTCGGAGGCAACTGAAGATGTTATGAGAAGTTTAATATATCTAAATTTTCAGAAATGAAACTAATACCAAACTACACATTTCATAATACAATCCCTCACCATCAGTCCAGCTGTGGCTTTCGGAGGCAACTGAAGATGTTATGAGCAGTTTAATATATCTAAATTTGCAGAAAGAAAACTAATATCAAACTACACATTTCATAATACAATCCCTCACCATCAGTCCAGCTGTGGCTTTCGGAGGCAACTAAAGATGTTATGAGCAGTTTAATATATCTAAATTTAACTACTGAAGCAAATGAGAAAAACTGAATTAAACAAAGCAGTACTGAAATTAAACAGAAACTAAGAAAAACAAATTAGCAACAGAACAATGTTAATTCCATGTCATTAGTCAAAAAGTTATGCAAATGCCCGGGCTGCCTATTTATAACCTGAAACAAGAACACTGATCAGTTATCAATAACATAAAACATGAAAGACAGAAGTAAAATGGAAAGCATGAAAGATTATAAACAGAAATGAAGCATATATACCATGGAAGATGCAATGTATAAACATGTGAATGGATTATGGCACAATGAGCTTTAAGGAAATAAAACAAGAACTATACAATAATGCACAGAACCTTGGCAAGTGCAGGGGCCCTCTACACCAGCCTTGGCAACAATCTTCAAGTATGAATTACGTTTGGAAACAGTCTTCTTATATTAATATGCAGTCATAACAGAAAGGTGATATTACGGCACAGTGGCAATTACATTACAGAGCTATCTCCAGACTAATCGAGACTAACATAGACTAATCTAATATGCGTATACAAACGCGTTATTTATAAGAAAAGAAATATAACTGATTCCTAAAGTTTATGCTGATGGAGAACACGTAGACTGTTACGTCCACAGATCTAGGATCATGGCCGTATTGAAGAGTAAATCTATGAGGAGTGGATGTTTGAATTCGGCTATGGAGCCGTCTATAGATGTTGATTTGTCCCCCGCAACTCAGAAATGGCCATATGAACCTTCACGTGACACGAAACAGAGTCCTGTCACCGTGGGACTCTACGGTTGACTTCCATTTGGACACCTTTGACCGCAGCCTCTTTAGATGGATTTGCTCGAGCCAATAGGACACGATCCATGTCCACATCATTTCAGACTTGCCCATGTGGCTCGTTTTTCCTATAGACACCTGTAACATAGAGTTTCACAAAATGGCTGCGGAAAGTTGCAGCAGCTGCGGAAAGTGGCAAGATTCCGCAGCTAGATGAGAAAAATCTAAATCAAATAGCAGACACAAAAATATAATTGAAAACCATGTTAGATGGGCTTTTGCAATTAATATACAATGATATTGACAACTTGGGAGGTTCAGGTGAGTGAAAAAGGTATAGAAAAGTGTATGGAAAAGATGCAGATTTGAGACTCAACATACCCCCACTGTGAAGGTGTTGCATGTCCTCATGCAACAAAAATTTTGATAATCCTTCCTCAGTTCATATGCCTTGACACTTCAGCCATCACATCCAATCCTCTCCTCCTCTTCCTTGGTGCTGCCAACATTCTGGGTTTCTTCATTAAGCACCTAAATTTGATATTAACCAGTGCTCTGCTTAACTTCTGGCATTTCCTTTTCAATTTCTTGTTCTTCTTTTGCCATATTCCCAGATGTAGCATGGTATTATCATGAATGATTTTGTCCAATTTACCTTGTTCCTTCAATGTCTCATTTTCATTTTTGATGTGTCTATTCAAAAGCTCTAGCTCAAAGATTTCCTGTTTTAGTGATTGGACTAAATCATCTTGTATTGTGTGAGGTTGGATGGACGAAGTACTGGGGCCGGTAGCTGCTTTTTCCAAAGATTCTATATAATCATATACTTCCTTTTGCTTGGGGTCTATTTCAGGTGTCATTTTTATTGGGTTGTCCCCAAAATGCCGTGAAGAAGAGTTATCTTCAAAATCTGGCTAAGAATGGCTCACATCAACATCTTGCTGAGAATGGGATGGACTATGTTCAATGTCTGACTGAGAATGAAATGAACCAGGTTCACTAATTGACTGAGATGGACTATGATCAGCTGGGGACTGTTCAGATGTTTCCTCTCCCAAATCAATGAAATGAGGACCCTTCATTTGCGTTTTCCTCAATTTCCCCTTAAGTCTGCTGCTTCTTCTCACACGCTGTGGTACACTATCCTTTTGTTTTTGTTTTCCTTTCTATGTCTTCTTGACCATAGATGATTGTTTTTGAAGATAAACTAATCTTTCAGATAACACTTGATGATCTTCTTCTTCAGAAGAAGGGGTTTGATGTATGGCCTCAATAGTTTTTCTCTCTTTTGGTGTTATTGGCTTCTTACCCTTGATTTCTTTCTTCTTCCTCTTTGACAATCTCTCTTCCCTATCAGTTCTTTCAATTGTAGTAGTAGGAGTATTTTGAATTTCATCAATTGTTCTTTTTCTCCTACTTCTTCTTGCTGTGCTACCTTCAAGAATTTCTTGAGTAGGAGTAATTTGAGTTTCATCATTTATTCTTTTTCTTCTACTCCTTCTTGTTGTACTACCTTCAGGAATTTCCTGAGGTTCCTCAAAAGAAATTTCTAACCAAAAATTGTTCCCATGTGTCTTTCTTCTCCTTTAACTCTTTTTCAATCAAAATTTTTACAAGACCGTGGTGATATAGATGTGGTTCTACATCTCCTAAATGCTTCTGAACAGTCACAGACATTTTCTTCAAGCTATTTAATAGAAAATATGGGAGATTGAGAGTTTGATTATCTAGAAAATTCATCAGCAACCTGGTATGGTACATATACATGGACCCAAAACGACCTTCACAGGTAATGAATTTTTGAACAACTAGCAGCAAAGTAGCCCATTCCTCTTTCAATGCATGAACATGAATTCCTCTTTTAAAAATAGTTATGTCCATACCTTGGTTTCGTAAGATTGTTCTCCAGGATTCATCACTGATGTTTTTATTCTTAAACCAACGCTCACCCTCTTGAAGAAGTTCCGTGGCAGATGTTATAGATGCCTCGTTCACCGCAAACTTAAGGTCTCCAATCTCTACTTCCAAGCCATTGAACGACCTTGCAAATGATTTTGTCACTTCTTTATGATAGCCTCTGAATTTCTGGATAAACCGCAGCCACTTTGCTTTCTTCAATATATCCCTTACTTGCGGATATCCCTCCATGAACTTAGGTCCTTCCGGTTTTGCTCTTAGCAATTTACCCATTATTCTTTCTGCTCTTCACAAATTTGCCTGCGTGAGGGTTCAACGGAAATAAAACGGCTGAATGCACGGAGATGAGCACAATGACTGTGGGTAGATATCAGAGAGTGGGTATACAGACTATAGCGTAATAGAGAACGAAATGGAGTGAGACAGAACATAGAGGGGTTTTCGTGAGCACGACAGAGATACGGCTGTGAGATTAACAGAGTATAACACATCCGGCAGTGTTTTGAAATTTGGTGGCTGCGAAATAAATGTGAGCACGTTTAAACAACGGCTATGGATTTATGTGGCTGTAAGAGTCCGTGGTCAAATCAATTACGTCTCATTGTCACCGGTGGAATATCAGAATATGAGTGAAGATCGGGGGTTTAATTATGGAACCGTTTAAGAATGAATGCGGGAGGATCATATGGAGATCGTGAAAGGGTTACGGAAGTTGTCAATATAATCATTGCACATAATGGATGGAGCTTATGGTTTAGAACTATATAAAAATGTGTTTTTCAATGCTATTTGAAATGAATTTTACTCATACCTTGGAATCTTTTACCTTTTTCCTTGGTCTTCAACTAGTTGCTCTTCATTGGTGTCTTGAATGCTCCATGTCTTCATTTTTGATCCTCTCACCTGCATTTTATTTCATGATTATGGAAATAACATCTGACTGTACATTCTTTTGAAAACAGAGTAGTAGCTGCGGAATCTGCTTCTGGCGGTGGAAACTGGAGTCAGCTGCGGAAACAGATGTCAGCTGCGGAAACTGACACAACTATTATTTGGATGAATGGAGATGAAAAAATGACAAATGACTAGATGGAAATGGTCATGAAAAAGGATTTTATTGGTGAAAATGGAATGAAATAGACAAAATGAAGTGGAATGGATGAAATGAAGTGAAATGAAATGGAATGGAGTGGGTGGTCACAAAACTTGTGAAATGAAAGATAAATTTTTTTTTGGAAAATATAGAGTGTCAGGTGTTCCTGATTTTCACCCTATATTTTCTGTATAAGACTGCCAATCAGTGATTGGTTTTCAGGCTTATACAATTTTTTATTTTTATTTTTTAACTGAAAAAAACAAAAGCTAGGCTGGTGGAGAAGACGAATTCTTCTGTACCAGCCTAATTGCAGAACTTTCTTGAAATTTTTTGACAAAATCCTCTTTTGAGAGTGGCTTATGATAAACTTTCAATCTATGGCCATTCACAATAAGAGGAGTTTGAAACTCATCAATGGTCTTGATTCTTACCGCTCCATTGCTAAAGATCTTGTCAATCTCATATGGCCCAAGCCAATGAGTTTGGAATCTGCTTCTGGCTGCAGAAACTGGAGTCAGCTGCGGAAACAGATGTCAGCTGCGGAAACTACACAGCTATTATTTGGATGAATGGAGATGAACAGATGACAAATGACCAGATGGAAATGGTCATGAAAAAGAATTTTATTGATGAAATGGAATGAAATAGATAAAATGAAGTGGAATGGAGTGAAATGAAGTGAAATGAAATGGAATGAAGTGGAATGGAATGGAATGGGTGGTCACAAGACTTGTGAAATGAAAGAGAGAGATTTTTTTTTTTTTGGAAAATATAGAGTGTCAAGTGTTCCTGATTTTCACCCTATATTTTCTGTATAAGACTTCCAATCAGTGATTGGTTTTCAGGCTTATACAAATTTTTTTTTTTTTTTTTTTAATTGAAAAGAACAAAAGCTAGGCTGGTGGAGAAGAAGAATTCTTCTGTACTAGCCTGATTGCAGAATTCTCTTGAAACA